>JAQGAU010005589.1:0-10120 GCA_034698045.1 Paramacrobiotus richtersi
GACCACTGGCTTACGTAAAATGGATTGCAGATCTTGATTGGTGTCGGAAATCCGTACCGCACTAGTGGCCATTTCTTGATCAGTTTTGCCGGAAATATCTGTACATACCGTGCAACTCTCGGGAAACTGTAAACGTAAAAGAAGATGATAGTATAAAAAGGTACCGTACGTGGATAATTAATATTGGTACACGGACGCTTGTCGTTATGTTTGGTAAAACTGCTGTTGATTTTCGAATACTTTTCAATCTCTTTTGTAATCTTTGCGTGCGATGGAAAATGAGGATCTTACATGTTAGATTCTTAGATTACATTTGTACTGGTAAACAACTAAATTTAAATGAATCTGACAGTGAGTATGTACTACTTCGGCTGATTGTTAATTACTGTATGTAACCTGGAAGATGTTGCGATCATGCAAACCGTATAGCCAACAGAATCAGTGCAGTATTTTAACTGACTAAACTTATTACGCACATATGCAAAGAAAGATTATTGAAACACTGGAATGAATTTTTCACAGATATTTGTTTGCGGATACCATTTCACACGAAACTGTTAAAAGCAGAACTCCATCCCAGAAATTAAATAAGCGAAGGTACCCGTTAACTCCATCACAAAAGCAGATCAGCGTCATGAGTAGTCATACAAAAGCCGCTTATAAAATGAGATAAAAAAGCAAGGGAGAATGGTGTTGTATAAAAGCTCAAAGTCAAGAAAAAGGCGGAAAATGTTGAGCAATAATGTATCAACAGGATCAACGCATGTAACAGATGCAATTAAAATATTAAAATATTTCTCCATTGCTTGGTCCCTCTAGGAGAGTATTTGGTACGGAAGGAATCTGAATTGAGCATTATGGGTACTCTGAGCTGCTAAACATCATAACCTCCGGAATTCCCTGTAGGATCTTCCTCCAGACTAGATTCCGGTGAGCCCAAGCACAGGGGAAGACACAGAATCACCACGACAAAGATCAGGGCAATAACTATCCCACTGCAAACAAATAAACACTGTGCACATGTCTGTGATTAAGATATTCGCCAGGTGACAAAATAATCTTACATATAGATGAGCTGCCGGTCGGGGTCTCCTGTCGCCGCATCCATTGCACCGAACAGCCACTTAAGAAACGGATATTTTTCCTAAATAATCCGATTCTGATGAAATTTCGGAAAGATCACAGCAAAATGTTAGTTTTTTTAATAAAAGGCTCAGACAGCATGTGGGAATGATTAGCGTGCATTGGCAGTTCGATAAGCATGTTCTAACTAAGAAGTTAAGTACTCGTAATGTAAACCACCAAGTTATAGGTGATGGACTGGCAAAAAATTGGTTTTGTTTTCATTCTGTTTACCTAAAGAATTTAGTTTTGGTGTTTACCTAAAATTATATTTTTTAATTATTACAGTTCTCCAGAATCAAAGGGTTTTAAAGGTTGATAGACAGCCTTTTCCCCCATTTTAAATATTACAAAAGCGCAATTCTCGGATCGGATTCATGTTAACTGAATTAGTGTGCTGTCGACACATTGGGACGGCACACGGAGAGCATAGTATTGTAGCATACAGTATGGAAACCGCTATGCCATGATATGATTCATATGGTCATAACTTCATAACTCATATTTTCCCTGTGTTGAGGCAATATAGCGGTACCAAAGCAGAACATGCTGAAACACGAAAATTATGACCTCATACAATATCGATCAAAGAATTTAAGACTTGCACGGAAAAATGGGTTATGTAGACGGGAACTTGAACTTATATGCTACGGGATCTTTATCGTTTAGTTCGATCTAATGATAACGAACTGCACAGATCCATTCAAGAACATAAATACTGATTACCAGATTACGGAATATACATTCCTAAGGGTGAGTAGAACAGATTAAATAAATTTATTTGAAATATCATTTTTTTAATTTCATCACGGAAAATCATGGCGCAAAGGGAATTAACGAAGTGGAGTAGTTTTTTACCCGTTAAGCGATTAATTTTCTCGTTCCCATCAAAATTGTTTTTGCCAGGCGCTATTATTGGTAAACGAACTATGATGTCTTATTGGCTTACAAACTGCAGTAGAAAGTATCGTACTAGAAAGGCTTTGAAACTGTTTGCGATCTGTTATTTTAAAAGATTAAAAAAGGCACGAAAAAAATGACTGATATGACGTACGACTATGTGCTTATATAGGTTTCAGCATCGTGTTTGCCGATAAACCGACCCACACATTTTGGTCTAAAACTCGGAGTATGAAAACCCTATATGCTCGGACAGATGCAGACACTTTAAACCAACACTCACCAGATCCATATTCACAATATTATAAATTTCAAGGTCATGATCAGTAACAGATCGTCCAGATATGTACAAATCCAACAAAGAGTGACATTTATATAAACCGATGATTTCATTTCACATTTCCAAGCCAGCAGTCAAATACATGACTTATTTAAGGCAAGTATAATGATCAACGATAAATAAGATGTTTCTACGGTTTTACCGTTCTGAAATATTAGCGTTGTAACCTCGGGTAAAGGGAAAAACAAACGGAGAAACTATTAAAAACAAAATGAAAATTTTACATGAATATTACTGCAGTTTGTAGTGCAGACTGGAAGGAAGGCAGGAATGGCGTTATATTGCCGTAACTGCGATGTTCATCGTAAAGTTCTGTACTGTACAACTGCAGTAAATATACAGTTATTAATATGTTCAAAATGTTAATTGGGAAGTTGAAACCGATTTTCCACGATCGAAATGATGTGGTAACTTTTAAGTATTTTTCATCAGGAGATTTGGACGATAATTTCTATAAAACTGCGACCGAAAATGATGATCAACGCAGTCGTCCGCGTTCTAAATCCAGCGGACGGCGGCTGCACATTTTTGCGGCCGTGAGGATGAGGTATGATTCATCGAAACAGATACACAGCATACCGGCTATGCAGGCCGGTTTTAACGCCGGTATTTTTTTGCATTAGAATTATCATGTTTTCAGTACAATATGAAGATTACGACAGGTTTATTGTGCGAGCTTTTATTATCCAGAAGAAAGTTACCGGCCATTTGAGATGTTAATTACGGATCTTTGCGTAAGTGTAATTGCATTATATCTCATTCTAGGTTGATATATTTCTTCATTTTAAATTTGTTGGACAACAGCGAGTTACATTTTTATTACATCGATCGATTAAGCCTCGTTTTCCATAAAAATCAATACCACCTGCACGATTTTATGAAGATAATTTTTAATAAAAATAGTTCGTTTCGGATTTTTCAGTTATTATTATTATTACAACACAAGAACAGACAACTTATTTGGGACGCAAGTCTCGTCGAACGCAATATACAACACGAAGTTTTGAACATGGCAACAGAAATCGTTTCATTTTGAAATTTTCGAAATGTAGTTGTCGAAAGTTTTAAACAACTTAAAACACAATCAAAAGTTGAACACTACTGCATCGGAGAACTTGTTAATAGCTCTATTAGCCGGCTTGGTAACTTATTGTGGGAACTGGACAGAAGCCTAGGAAGGAGCGACTTGGGAACATATAACTGTTTATAGTCATTCAAGCTGCAACCGAACTGCAGACAAATACAACGTGTACTGCTACTGTATTACCTAAAGTCTATCCGCACTCGGCCGTCAGCATGCGGTAACCTTATCAGTGACCCAGTCGTGAGTAATCATCGTCCGCGCACTAACCGCTGCGATTTTTAAAAGTTCGAGAAGTTCAGAAAATTTCAAGATTCAACGCAATCTGGTTTTTATTTAAGGAAAATTTGGCCATTTTAATAACGACGGCGTTGTTAATTACATGATTGCAACATAAGAATCTGATCATATATTTCTGAGTGTCTATAACTTGCTTACTGTATCTGTGATTCTGTAGTGACCTTGAACTTGAGCAAGTGTAGTGGTACACTGTGGTCAGTAATATGCGTACTGTATACCATGCCCCATATTAAATTTTTACTCACTGTTTCTGGAAACTGCGAACATTTTTTACAAATGTAAGAAATAAACGTTTGATTTTTGCTGAAAAATCAGAACCTGAAACAACGGCATGAAAATCCTTAACAACAAAACAGAAAGCAGACGTAGCTGCTGAATGAAGCATGAATGCTATACTTGAAAAAAGAGATTAAGTCAGGAAGTCGAAATGGAAATATTCGAACAGTGACAAAAATTCGTTATTAAGCCACAAAAGAGTTTAGTAGCCTACTGTTGCATTACCGATACTCCTTCCTTACTGATGACCAAAATCATTATTAAATTGGATTCGAACATACCAAAAGGCCCAAAAGATCCATGTTCCGCGGGAAAGACTCCTCAGCAGTGCTAACTTGGTCACTGAAAGTCGGATCTGGAAAGCGCAACTTATCGCAGCAATAATATGGCTTCACGAAGAATAGCTGCTGTTTGCGTTTCGCAGACGGGAGCTCGCCAGAACTGGAAAAAACGGTGCTAAGACGAGAGGGCTGTCTGTTAGAAGAATAACGTCCGTAAAAGGATGGAATGGCCTACACGCGGCAATGTGGTGTGTGGTGTTGTAGGCAAACGCGACTGGAAGCGTCCTGTCAATCAACCGGCGTATTCGCTTCCGTTCAGCAAGTGCAAAGTTCGTGTTCTGCAGCACAACAAATGCAGGTCCGTACCGTATGTTAGCCAGTCGCAGGTCCAGACCGATTCACTTTGCAAATCGTTCAGTGTTGTCCGACTCGAGTTGCTGGCTTGTTACCAGATCGCACTGGTTGATTAAATCGCGCGCTGCGCATTTTTAATTGCGTGTTGTTCACTAACAGTCAGCTCTGATTTGATTTCTTGGAATTTTATTGTGTATATGTGTACAGTAGCTAAATGTGATGTTTGCGAGTGTCTACATTGCCATATCAGAACAGAGTACCAAAATATAGTTTAGGATAAAAAATCACGATCTAATTCGGCTCTTTACCGGCTGACCATGCTGCAGCGGGTGAATGCACCGCTATGAATCATCTTCGCGTAACATTAACTTTTGCACTTCCGGTCCAAACTACAAACCATATGGGTAGTTGCATAATATGTTTTGTTTTGTTTTAGTAGGGATGGGCTCAACGAGCTGCTAATAAGCCGGGTCAGCAACAAAATGGTTTGGTCGAAAAAACCAACCGTGAGCGACTAATTAAACCGGCAACTGATCTAGATCTAACCAGATATCTCGTCTCCTATTGCTAACCTTAACTCTGAAATCATAAACACCAGGTTTCCCCGGTTATCTAGAAAGAACTAATAACCTGGAACACAACAATTTACCTCTGGTAATACGGTTTAACGGTCTAGTTGAATGGAATACGGCAAGAATTGTTTACGAAATTTCGAATCCCGTAACAGAAGATTTTTTGGGTGCTTCACTGTGCCAGCTGCCAGGCATCCAGGTACGCAGTTCGCAGCTCTCCATGCGTGAACTCGAATTATGGAACTTTGTTCTCAAAGAAAGCTCGCCATTTTGCTCTCCGCGGACGATCTCTGCAAATGGGCGGTTAGGCCTGTAGTCAGGCGGCTAGACGAGGTTCGGCCGTCTTATCGAAGCATCCAGAGGATGACGCAATTACTATGGTACATGGCAGTCGCGAGATTGTAGTGGAGATAATCCCCATGTCCGAATGGTTGCAGCAACCGTGTTACAATAGTGTCCTTTTGTTGCTGCTGCATTAAGCGCTCCTAACTCCCAGGTATCACATTATGCCGCCGCGATACATCGTACGTCACAATTACAAAAATACTCAGATTACATTACGTTGTTATGACATTGCCATATTAATGCTGCAATTGTTACACTTTGTCTTCCACGTTTCATGATTAGCTATCCTCAGCAATTAATAAGCTCGCATCAATCGAAAAAATTGCGATTCCTACATCTTATCAATGATACTTGATTACAGGCACATGTGTACATCTGGACCTTTTCTGCTGGAAATACGTTGGACTTTATTCATGTTTGCTGTTGTTTTTAATTGTTAATTTGGAGGTGGATGTGGCTAGTATTTTCTTATCAGCGAATTTCGCTATAGAAGTCTGTAGCCCAGCTACTCGGCCATTATAACTCGGATGTCGTAACGGAAAGTCTTTGATGCTTAGTAGATGCGCGGCCCAGATTACGCTTGTTGTAATTTATTAATTTTTCCATGCCGCTGTTATCGTTACGAGTCTCACGACTATTCGATCTTCCACGCTGTTTGGGCAGTACTGACCAGATTTGTGAATAAACGGTTTATTTCAACAGCGACATAGTGAGGTTTAACTGATCTTGCCAAAGAACAATAAATAATCAAAGAAACCAGTAAAACCGGCGGTTTCGCCCATCGCGAGAAAATATTTGGTATACCCATGCACGATAAGCAGTGAACTTTGACAGCAGATCACAGGTAAAATGGAGGTCATGTTACGGAGAGATGTAGATCCGGAGTGGGTTTAATTGTAGCAACCGGATTCGATAGGGGTTTCCCCGGAAACAAAGATGTTCAAGATTTTGGTGTACATGGAGAATCGTCGTCTGGCTTTGTGTTGAAATGCTCCATCACATTCGAAGCCACCGTTAATGGCCCGAATAGTCACTCCAAACTTTCCCTCCGATACGCCGGCTTGACTGTGCACTCGATTGGCCCAGTACCAGAAGGCGGTGTCCCAAGCGGTCGCATCATTGGTGGCGACTTGCTCGGGATTCTGCGCCAATCGCAAGTCTCCATAGAGAGCCATAGATGCATCTCGGTAGTTATAAATGTGGCTCAGTTGGATATACCCTCGACCGTGGTAGTTTTTGCCAGGGTAGGCAGGATCAGTGGAGACAATGGGCTGGTACTCTTCTTTAGCCTTCAGCCCGTCGGATTCATGAAGGACATTGGCCAAGAACATGGCCATTTCACGCTTGCTAGTAACCTTTCCGTTGAAAGCCCGTTTGTTGATGTTTTCGTATTGCTCGTCTGAAGGAGCCGCGTAGCCGTTGATGGTTACCGCTTGTCTGAACTCATCTTTGGTGATTAAATAACCAGAGGAAGAGGAACCTACAGATACACATTTACGATTAGTGTCCCGCCGCGAAATGTACCAGCACGATCGAAAGCACTGAATTCGTATTACATCCGATAGTTTTCTAATGCTTACCGCCACCGGATGGCGCTGGTGCAGGTGGACTGGGACTCGGTGAAGGAGATGGCTGGGCTCCTCCTCCGCCACCACCTTTTTTGCAGAATCCCCACATGGCATCCGTTTTATCACATGTTAATCCACCGCAGCAAGCGATATGGTCAGCGCAGCCTTCACCAGCTACTCGGCATCCTTGAGTGCTTGCCACCTATAGTTACATACATTCAAATAGTTACGATGTGAGGAAGACCGGATGGCCAAATTCAGCCCTACCGCTAGCAAGAGAACCGGAAAAATCACGGAGAAAATACCCATGGTTGCGTATTGTTCAAGGAAAATTATCAAAATATAGATTTAACGAAATGTTCAAAACGGTTTGTTAAGCTTAATCGAACTTCAGATGAAAGAACTGACGAAGAATAATATGAACAGAGTGTATAGACTAGCTCATTATATACCACTAGCGGCCGGATTTTTCCTTCCTGTTGTTTTTCGGAAGTTCCGTCTGTTGACGTACAAGGATCTTCCGATATCTCAACGGCAAATCTTGTGATATTTTATCAACAACTGATACGTTATGGTTTAACCAGCGTAACAGTAGATGGCCATGGTAGAGCCCGATAACATCCTCTAGCTGTCGAAAAACACGGTCAGTGTCGATTGAGATCATCAACAATACCCGATTAGATTCGTCCTTTTCCCAGTAACGAATGTTTGGGTACCTTCTACCCCGCAAAAACAGTCGTGACTAAATTTTGCTTGTGCCAAGTCCTAACGGCACGTGGAAATGAATCAACAGCATTTATCGTAAATCCAAGCCGGGCAATTGTTGAATAAGTTCGAAATACAGGAAATAAACCTACGATACAGGATATAAACTACGTTAGACTGACGAACAGAACGCTGTTGACGCAAGTGCAGTACGTACTGTAAAGCCCAGTGACAAACTAGTGGAACTAGTGAAACTACGGTATTAAAAATTATTGATAGAACACGCGTTGTATGCTCGGAAGCTAATTTCTCGAAACGGAATACTGTGGCATAGGCTTCGACCAGCAGTTAACAGCAAGTGAAACAGGTCCGAGTACCGAAAAGGTCGGATCGTGACCTTCTGATCTCAGCATTTCAAAAAACAAGCGTTGTACTTAATTTTACTTCATGGAGTTTCTTCATTGATTTCCTGTAACACAAGCGCCCGCCTATCATATATTTGTATGTAAACGAGCACATACTGCATATTATATGCGTTCGGTCACAAATAAATTACCCAAAGCGATATATGCTTAACAATTCGGGATTTTGACAATCTACTTGTCAGTGACCCAGTAGCCTGAGTTTTTTTGCTGGCTATTGTAGAGAACTGTAGGTTATTAATTATCGGACGACTCGATCGGTATACGTGTGGCGAACTTGCTGCAGCGAATCGAAAAAGGAAGCGAAAGAGTTCCGCTCCTATGCCTCACATTTTGCTGAATCTACCCTAGGACTTTTTCAGTACTTTTTGTATTATTCCGAAAACATCGGATAATGATTAATCACAAAAGAAAACGCTCAAACACACACTACACTTACACACACACGCTCACACACACTACCCACACTACACTTTTTTCCCCGGTCATATATAACAAAAAAGATCTCGTCTAGGTTAGCCGCCGAAGAAGCTGTTCTCATGATGGACATAGCGTTGGCACGTCTGCGCTTTTTGATATGTATATGCTTTGATATGTATATGTGCACTGTTTTACGCCTGGCGGCACTATACAGATAGTACTGACAAGAAATTTTGCCGATTGCATCCAGACTATCCAGTCGTCTAATTAGCAGTCAGATGACTCAGATCTGATAAATTAGTTATCTAAAGGATGTTTAATATTATAATTAAAACATGTGTTCGAGGCTCATGGAAAAAACATGCATACGGTACTGCAGTTTGCGCTTACACTAAGGGACAGGAAACAAATTCAAAACATTTAAAATGTATGCGTAAAAGTGATCATATCCTGACGCAGGAAAGGACGATGCCAAATAACAAGGCTGAACGATTAAAAACCCCCAAGGCTGCACCTTTGCTTGAAGACGTGTGCGAGGCTCAAACAAAATAAACATGAACCCAACGCGGCGGGCAGTTTGCGTATACTTATTTTTATTATTTTAATTTAGGTCCGAAAGACTTGCTGTATTGAGAATCTCTGATTACTGTGCATAGACAACCGAGTAACGATAATTACAGCGCAACCGGCCCATAAATTACGTATGAAAGCCCAATCAAGACTTATCTGTATTGCAGTTATGAGGACGGCATTAAATAACAAAAAGAAACCTTATAAATTATGCATTAAATATCAGTCACAGATTGAGATAATCGGACAACAATCCAACATTTTAAAATCATCGCAGCTTTCAGAACACGTCCAACCAATTACGCAGGATGTCCTTGTTTGTCCTAACCGACTTTTGCCTTAGCACTGCGCGGAGCGGGAGTGCGGCTGCGATTTGATCGAACACTTCCCGGTGTACCGCGGTGGCTGTCCGAGTGCGGTTGCGCCTTGTTCGTCGCGATGGTGGTGGTTGTTAGAATGGATGAAGTCGGAACATTACCCCGCGAGGAAGCCGAGAACGGCTGCTTGTTGTGGACAAGGGGCACCGAGTTGTCGGCGGAAATGCGGGAACTGCGCTTGCTGGGACCTCCGCACCGACTGCGACGCTTCAGCCAAGCAAAACAGCTGGCCTGCTGATATCCCAGGGGTTCTCCATCGACTTGCACATCTGCTACGAACACATCGAATTTGTTAATAAATCGATGCATGATTCGAAACGACACTCGAGTGTGAAGTTGTGCTCTATTATAGTCGTTTAAGTACAGCAGCGTTATTTTTGGAAGCAACAACATGCAAATTCTGAAAAGGTTAAATTTACTTAACATTTGAAAGGTCACTTCCCTGGACGATTCACAATAGCTGGTTATTACGAAAATCGTACACGTC
>JAQGAU010005590.1:0-10119 GCA_034698045.1 Paramacrobiotus richtersi
TGGTGGATGGAGGACTCATCGTGGATTTCGACTGCACGAATCAGCGCTCTGAATTTGTCGAATATGGAAACATCTTTCATTGTGGAACCTTTCCATCCGCGATAAAGAGGCGAGGCTATCCTCGGGACTCGGAAATCACCACAAATGGTGTAATACAGGTGTTGATTCGCGTGCGTCCTGATCAACCTTGGACCTGGCTCCCCGGGAAACTTCTGGAGTTCGACTTTGGGTTTCCTGACCAGCCGGCTGACCAGGCCCTGAATTGTGCTTGCGTGGAAGTGCAGATGGAGGGCGACACCGTTCGAGAACTGGTTCCCGATTCCCAGATTCGCCTTCCCTTGTCGGCCGAGGATTTGGAGAAGCAGGTTGTTGGAAAAGAATACTTTGTAACGCGATCGTGCTCTTTGCCGAAGGACTACTGGACCTCCATTAACTCTCTTCTATCTAGCGTGTTTGGTAGAGATTTGGAGCATCGCCACAAAGTCTTGTTCACTTCTGTGTTTAGCGACAGACTCACGTATCTTCAGCGGCTTGCCAAAAATCCAATCAAACCTGACCGGTTGGTAAGTTCCACATTTGTGATTAGAATTACAGAAATTTAATAGCTCAAGCCGTACCAGACTACCAGTAGATGTACTATTTTTCTGTGCGTAAACACGCAATTGCAAATTAACAGGTTCTCATAGAAAGCGTCAATTTTTATGGCAAAAACGCATAAAGTAGTGCGTGGCTGGTTTATTTCTGCGTGACAGTGTACTGTTTCTTCCATCGTGAATTATCTGCAGCTCGGTGTCTCTTTTGCAGGAGGAATTGTTCAATGAGAGTAAAGAAAAGATTGCTTCTTACGAAGACCGCGGCCTGGATTACCCAAATAAGGAGTGGATTTGCCGGCGCACGTTAAGCCAAACTGACACCAAAAAGAGCCGAGCGCTTCGAAATCCACCGGGATTGCAGTTACCAGTCCGACTTTTAGCTGAGGTCTTTCTGTGCCTCGATACTATCGACCGCACACGATACCGTCGCACCTGCGCATTGTGGAACGATGTTCTAAGCAACCAGTCCACCTTTACTGATGTCCGGGTGTCGTTCGCCGAGGGAAGCTTCTCACCCTCTCCACACTATAACTGGGATCCCGTGTATGCGGTTGTGGGTTGTTTGTTGAAATGCATCGGCAGCCACACACGGAGAATCGTCATGGAGGATATAGACGACTTTGGCGCAATCGGCGACGTGATGCAGTTGATCGATCCGATACTGAAAAACACCCGAATGAGACAGCTGATCTTCTGCGATTCGACATTCGATACGGACTTTAGCCAGGATATGAAAGTGGCTATGGATTGGATTGTTAAAGATTGCTTGCGATTTGATGTTCTGACGTTTAAGAACTGCACGTTGCCATTCGAGATGGACTCCACTGACCTTGAAGTAGATATTCCCTTGGGATCAGTCAGGCTAACTACACCGGATGCTGCGATTCATATGTGGGATTTGATTGAAAGCAATTGTGGAGTTTTTTACCCGACGCTGACTGCCAAACGGGTCAGGTCGTTGCTACGTGCCGACAGTGGAAACGTACTGAGAGTAAGTAAAATTTTATGTCCACAGAAATACTGAGCATCGATACGTTCTTTCTGTATATAAACGCGATGAGTTTCGCGTTTATATTCTGCTAATTGTCGTCTGAATTGTATACCAGTAAACAATTTTATTTATAAATTTTTTTGAATTTCGTACTGGCCCACTAGACGCATTCTTACCAAAGGTACGGAAGTGCCAGCGTTAAATAAATATTCGATTTAATGCAACCCTGCCACCGATTCAGAACAGTGTAAGTCAGATACATCTTGTTTTATCCAGGTCCTCAAGAAATTTCAAAGTTGTGATCCCCGTCTAACCTCCCATTACCGCGACAAGAAATGGACTTCGGAAGATCTGTCACATCTGGATGTGTCCAAATTAAGCCCTGTAACGCTGCGTGCTTTACTTGGGAAATCGCATCAGGCGTTCGATTAGCTTTGAGAACCTTTTTCTGCTGTATTTTTCTACATGCGCTCTCTGCATATTATACTCGTATGCGTACAGTTTTAATCGTATTAAGTTTCCTGCACCATTATCTTCTTTATAATGCTGTCATTGTCCCATTATGTTGGATCATTTTGATCCCGTATAACGTAAATTGTAATCACCGCCCCCAAGTTGTGACCACTCCTTTTCTGTCTTTTTTATGCTTGTGATGTATCGGCATAAATAATCATTCTTTAAATATTACACCGGCTTTTGCTAAGGACAAACGATAAGTAAATGATAATCGAGACAAAATCAACTCGGTACAGATAATCAGTTAATATGCAAGTACCGCTTTGTCTGTAATCCGTAAATCTCGACATACACTACAATTCGGTACGGCTATCGCTCACCGTCTAATTGTATCTGCTGTGCATGAAAAATAAACCACACAAATTCACTACCAAAATAAACCTAATAAACAAATGCTCCTTGAAATTAAGCAAATTAGTATCTGCGCACGAAAGACCAAAAGTAAGTCGGGTCTACCTTTACCGATATCCGGGTGTCTTTCACCGAGGAGAGCTTCTCGCCCTCTCCATATTACAAATGGGAACCTGTCTATGTGGTTATGGGAAGTTGCGATCCGCGTACAACTTCGCACTACCGCGGCAAGGAATGGACTGCGGACGAACTTTCACATCTGGATGTGTCGAAATTAACTTCGTTGACGCTGTTCGCCTTACTTGGATCACCTCATCAAGCGTTTGATTAACTCTGAGCGTCTAATTGTACAATACGTCGGATTTCACAATCATACCGGTATGTATGTGCCCTATATTTCTTATCTTTTTCATACGTACAGATTCTGTCGCATCTCAAAGTTCCGGAACAATGTTTTATTTCTTCTTGGTCAACTGTATACTGTCTGGCAGGGTCTAAAACCTGGGCATGGCCCCTGCCCATGGGCATGCCCAGTGGGCATGGGCACCGGAAAACCTGGGTTAACCAAACTCTAAAACTTGGTCATGCCTGGATAAAAACTGGCCATGGTCATTCAAACAAAAAATAGAGCGTAATCTTTCGTTTTATGCATGCTGAACACTACGTAGATGCGTATTACAATGAGCGAATACAGCAGAAACAGCCACACAAGCTGCCATTAAGCATTCTACATAACCGCTTCCATTTCCCAGTTTACCTATTAAAGTAGCTAGTACGTTAAAGTAGCTAGTATACTAAGCTATTCGCATTTTAACATGTTAGGAGTTCCAACCAAAACAGCTACGTTTTTCACCGTAATTTATGCGGCCCGTACAGTCTGGTCAAAACGTGCAGAATACCAGCAACTCCACAAGGTTTTTGGGATCAAATTCAACTGAATTTTCCAAGGGAAGTGTTTTTCGTGGATGAAGTGTTAGGTCTGTTAAAACACCTTTGCGACGTCCGTACATGCTTAGCAAGAAACTTCATAGCTGCCGTTATTACGCCCATTGCAGCGATGCGTTCGAGTTGTAATGATATCTAGCAGAAGTACTGTATCTTCTCATATCCACTGTATTAAGTTCTTTCTTTTTTATTTCAGTTATCGATCATTTCCATTCGTGTTTGATCAGAAATGAAAGTCTGTTTGTTTCACAAGTGTTCTGTTAGTGTGGATCGTCATCCCTTATAACAAATCGCGGCTTTATTACCGTGTCGACATTTGTATTAACCAATCTTCCATAAACATACATAAGATATGCCGGACACGACTATATCATTGACTACTCGCTACACGATCGTTAGAAAAGCAGCTGTGATGCGAAAAAGCTCTTTCTGGACTGTATTCTGTTGAATTCGCTCACTTAAATAAACCTTTATAACGTAGTAATAAACATCCTGGCATAACGTATGGTTATGCATAATTTCTGAATTGGGTGACCATGGCCAGTTTTTATCCCGGCATGACCAAGTTGTAGACTTTGGTCAACCCAAGTTTTTCGGTGCCCATGACCATTGGGCATGCCCATGGGCAGGGGCCATGCCCAGGTTTTAGACCCTGCCATACTGTCTTATCTTTTTATTGTACTTGAAGTGCCTTACATTTTCTACTGCATTTCATTCTGGCCTCCGTTTGCATTGTGTCAAGTGTCAACCGTATAAGAACTGAAAGACTAATTACTAAATCTTCTCAGAAAATTCTTGTTTGAGTATAAAAGAACAAAAAAATAACAAAAAAACAACCGTGAAAGCGGACGAGAACTACAAATTATTAGGCTAATGGACAGGACCCGACTGAGCACATGGGCAATCGGGTGCCGACAATGCACTGACTTGTGAGTGGCGGGAACTAACTTGTGAATGTAAAACGGATGAGTCCACATATTTCTTCCTTAAAATTGTGTGTTGTGAACGCTTGTTGTAACTTCAAACTTGTTGCTTCTAATTCCATGGAAAGTGACACAACAGCTCGAATCACATACGAAAAATTTGGTTAATTAGCAGCACCCGATACGGTTTCGTATCGTCGGTTCCATAGAAAAGAGTTGTGATCGGAATTTGGAAGAAGCCGCCGAGACAGGCTTTCGCAACGGTCTCGTAGCCTTCTGTTAATGAGAGCGTCTACAACTTGTTCTTTCGAAAAATCGATTTGATACGTTGGTTGCTGCTGCTAATAAATTTTTTCTTTATTTATTATGCTAAAGAAATTTATACAGCGCACTCGTAACATAAAAGTTTGTTCACGAGAACTGGCGCGTACCGTTAATAGGGAGTTTATTGTCTTTCGGCACGGGACAAAGTCCCATCATGGCGTCGGACATACTGCATGTATCGATCCAGAACGAAAACTAAACCAAAGTCAGGAAACAAATGGGTAAAGACACACATAAAAACAAAACATGGAAAAGACTAATGTGACGAAGATAACGCAGACTTTCTCAACAAGACAACAGTTTTCTGTAACAAGCAACAACAAAGAAAGAGAAATTCATTCAAAACTGCCAGAACAGGTATTTCTGAACCCATTTAAGATTACGTCGCCATTCCACAGTGTCCAGCGAGTTACGAAACGATCCGACCGAGCGATAGGCTTCCGAAGGAAGGTCCAGTTCGTTCCAGAGACTGGTAAGACGTTCCAAATGGGATCCATGAACGGCTTGGATGGTGCTGCCGCATATGGTGGTAGGCGCTGGAGTGATTGGACAGGGAGTTGCGGCAGCTTGCAGTAGTTTAGTGTTGGGTAGTACGTAAATATTAAGTAAACCAAATTAAGTAAGTAAATGTTTTTCTAATAGTAGTATTAAGTAAATAGTAGAGTATTTTGTCGAATAGTAAGTAATAGTAAGTAACAAAACCAGCAGCCAATAGTAATAGTAAGTCGAAGCCGCTCGCTGGTAATTAAGAGAACAATTGCAGGAGCCACATAGCCATAGCCGCTTAACATTGATGCATCAGCGCAGCCTGGGCGGTTGCTCACCCGACAGCACTGATGACGATCAAGATAAACGCCGGTACATACTTTCTTCGCTTTCACAGTCAGTGATGCTTGGCAGTCACAGTCAGTGGCAGAGATGCGTGTGCATAAAGTGTGCAATCTCTGTGCATGGCATAATTTAATGGCTTTTCCGTCGAAGTACTAGTACTAGTAGCCTACTATGGTGTACCTTTTGTATCCAAAATGTAAAAACAACATTTACAGTTTTGCAAACCGGATGTGTAAACAATAACAACATCCAAACCAGCTTTGACACAAATGACAGACAGTTTCTACAGTCAATGCAGCCCGATCGTACATACAAATGCACCGATCGCACTTGCAGGCAGTATTTTCATTCCGATCGTACATACAAATGCACCGATCGCACTTGCAGGCAGTATTTTCATTCCGATCGTACATACAAATGCACCGATCGCACTGGCCAGAATAACAAACCGCTAGTGCAGCCGTGATGACTCATCGTACAAACCGACGCAGCACGCGGTCGGACGCCTGAGTCCAGCTGTAAGCGGGTAAACGTTCGTTGCTGCAGTTGCGATCGGTCTTTTGCCGGGGTACGTTTCTACAAAAAAGGCATTATGTAAAAAATATCCAGATGTCTGGCATATCAATTACGAATTGTACGTAATATTTATAAAAATCCTGGAAATCACTTCTTGAAATCATTTTATAAAGAAGCTTATAATTTTTCATGGATATAATATATAGTGTACGTAGAAAACAACTGCTTCTATTTTGCTGTACTGACTTGTGAGTTGTATGCTTAAACGGAGTTTCAAATTTGGTACATCTTTTATTCTCTTAACGTCAACATTTCCATCAGCTCAAGGTTGATGTAAAGAAATAAAAATAAACATATATGTTACATTACCAGATCCCGGATCATTTTTAAGCATCGCCTTCCGATTCGTGCAATAAGTACTGCGTTTCCGAAAATGGATTTTCGACCGCTTGGTGTAAAAGATTCTGAGCGACTTTTGAATCGGCTTTGTCCATATGGCATTCTAAAATCTCGTTCTCTGCGGTGAAGAGGACTGAAACGGTATCTTTACCGTCTGAATAATGTCTCAAAACCTGTCCATCGTTCATGTATTCCTTTGCGAGTGTACGAATGATAGCTTCATCGATTTTGGCTGTAACGAATCGAACACAATGCTCGGAACGACAGTAAAAAGAACCGCAAAAATTCGTAACATTGTTAAAAAAGGTAATTTATTTTCTGACGAATATTGGTTACAATAATCGAAGATTTCAGGAGCACAAGCAAACCCACGCACACATTTTGATTTTTAATGTGGACCAATTAGCGCAGTTTGCAGTCCCCTTATAATCAATCGATAGGATATCAAAAATCCCTCAAAAGCAAACAACAAAAGCAGATAAGAAACATACAAGTATACCGATGCTTTATGGAAAGCATATGTGTACCACACGCTAATCTCTCGACCATGGTCCCATTATAGCGCTAGCGTCATTTTCTAATTTTTTTGCGGTGAGGCCTGTTCTTGGAATATGCATAATTTAAACATCTGCAAGTGTGAAATGAGTCAAACGTACACATCGCTGTAATAATATGGTCTGCCAAAATTAATATAGATTAGAAGTACAGCACCGTATATGTAAAATTTGCAGTGTGTTTGTCTTTTGTCAAAATTGTCTTACAGTGGTATCGCTAATGTGTGTTTGTCATTCATTTTCCCCCTCTTCATAAACCATCACATCGCGAAACTGTTTAAACAAATGATAACTCGAGGAACATGACTTGTGTCAGTTGTATGAGATAAGCTGTCAAAAAACGCTGAACCACATAACAAAAATAGAACTGTACACTTGAAAAACACCAAACAAAATCACCCAAGGTAAAAACGTCAAGTTTAAAGATCAAAATAAAATCTCCTAATACCGAACATTCACCATGGTCAGCAGCAGGCCAACCAAGAGCGTCATCACCGAAAACGTCGCCAATGCCGCACTATCCCCTGGATTTGGATTCCCTGAACCTAGAAGCGCCAAAAAACACGTTGTACATGCTGAACCGCTTGACCTTTTCTATTGTGCATACCGGTTGTCGTTGAGGTGTCACCAGATGGAGCGCTCGTGGGGGGGTCGATAATAGCCGGCGATGCTGTTGAATTATTCACCGGCGGTGATCGTGTCGTTGGTGATGTCTGGATTGTACTGTTCACCGGTCGTGTTGTTTGGATTGTTGAGGTGGGCGATGTCTGGATGGTGGTTGCCGTCTGGTCCGCAGGGTAGACACCATTAAAGGAAACGCTACTGGATCTACCAACTATTAATATTATTCTTCACATCTAGTTCGAAATGTCTGAAAGTTTTGCTAGGAATTAATACCGTTAGTCCATCCGGTAGTATCGTTATTGGCCGCGTTGAGAGCGCGGAGATGACTGGTCAATGGTTCGAAAAAGTCAATCAAAGCCTTCGCATCCATTTCCCGGCTTCCGGTGCTGGCGTTCCACAGGATTACGACAGCTGAAATCAGTCCATGAAAAATGTCACAAAACAAATGCTGAAAGGCTTTAATTGCCTTAACCACACTCATTATAAAATCGAAAAAAATATTTCCTCCATCCAGTCATAAACGATACGATTACAGCTCCGCAGTGATGGAAATAATCTTGCTATATCCTCCAGCTCCAGTGTCAGGGTGAGCTTCTTTTATACATGGAATAAAACGCAACGATATCAGCGTTACAGCACCGTAAGCAGTCTACGATAGCAGCGAAAACCCCAGCACTCCCACCTTAATCTTTCGCTTGCGCATAATATTCATCAAGTAATCCGCCCAGCCCTCGCCCGGCGGCTCTTAATCCTGGGTAATTCCAGCGGCCTCTACACGATACACCCAAGAATTAAACAACAAAAAGTGCATGGCAGCAGTGACAGCGTTCTAAGACCATGAACGATAACAAAAAACACCATATAACACATTATCTTGTACTTCACAACTGATTGATCCGATTGCGAGACCGCCGCATCCAACTTGGGCACTTCGGACAAACGAAAATCTTCCTCGACCCGAGACCGTTTACAGGAGACCTGCGGGATGAGACTTGCACTGCCAATGGGACCCCCGTCGCTAATGCTCGTCCCGTTTTCTCCAGGATCCGAAGCTCCTGCGGAATCCAGCATGACTTGCGGCTTCGTGGCTTCCTGAACAGCTTTCTCCGGGAGCTTGATGCCTGTAGAAATGCGGTTTCAATCACCGCGTCCAGATAGAACACAAAATGAATTATTCCAACCTAAAATATCCATATGTCGCATCATATCGCAAACTGTGCTCCGCTTGCCACCACGCGTTTTAAAAGACATTAGGAAGATGATAAAGCTGGATCTAGATGGGATAAACACTCAAAATAACATGAATTCTATCACAGCGAAACTCTAACGGGGAATAAATTTTCAGCAGTTTTGAAAAAGAACGATCTGCACTGCATGCTGATTTCGTGTGTTGAAATTGCGTTCCAGTTTAACCATCCGACCGCGTGCTGCGTCGGTTTGTACGATGAGTCATGACGGCTGCACTCACGGTTTGTCATTCCGGCCAGTGCGATCGTGGCATTTGTATGTACGATCGGAATGCATTGCCTGTAAAGACGGTATGTCAGTTCTGTAAAAGCTCGCGTGTCTGTTATTGTTGATTGTAAACAGCGTATGTACTGTCTGTTGTTGTTGTTTACCACTGTTGGAGCCATTTCGCTCTTCATACTGCACTGCAGAAATCTCGTTAGCGCAAACTGCCCTATCAAGAATTAAATCGAGCGATTCCGACAAATGGGATGGAAAACTCGTGAAATTGTATTTCTAACAGTCTTTATATTCCCAAACAATCAGCATAACCGGATGCATTTCACATGCGAGGTCCTTTTCCTAAATCTATTCCATTGTCGACATTTGACCAGCATGGAAGGACAATCTAAACCATAAGGCCACGAACTAATTCCTTTCTTGCGGACACGGGCTAAGAATTAGTAACCGGATTCCCAAGGAGTCCAGTTCGTTCACGTTGGCTTGCAAAAGCTGCTTCAGTCTTCATCACCAATACCATTCTGCTACGCCCATTCAGCCAATCCGCGGCTTTGTTGTCGGTCTGCCTCTTCTTCACTTGTCTGTCTACACGTTACAGTCCGTCTACGGGTGCACTGCAGTCTGCACTGGCTGTTTAGATTTGGAAACTCACATTTAATTCCGAGATCGACAAAAAACCATTTCTATTTACAGTATTTAATGTCATAATCTTGATCGGAGATTCGGAATGTACTTATACGGAGATCGTTTCAAGTTAGTCGACGCATGGAATGCAGTGAACATGCCAGACAAGGATGGAGTTCTCCGACATGGCAGCGTGATCAGCGTCGTCGATGGTGGACTCGTTATCGACTTTAATTGTCCTGGCCAGCGTTCCGAATTTGTTGAATATGGAAGGATCTTTGACGCTGCTACCTTTTCAAGTGTCATACATTCCTACAACAACGGCAGCGATGAAGTGAGATTTGCAACGGATGCTGGTATTGAAGTGTTGATTCGCGTTCGCCGTGATCGTCCCTGGACTTGGCTGTCCGGGAAGCTTGTCACTCTCGAGCCAAATCTCCATACTGATCTGGCGTACGCAG
>JAQGAU010005591.1:0-10118 GCA_034698045.1 Paramacrobiotus richtersi
CCCATAGCAGTACGACTATCATATTCAGCGTGTAAAAGTGCGGAGGACAATAATCAGGAAAATGAAGTACAGGTGGTTTCCAGTTGCGGTTCGTCCAGAGAAATAGCGTGAATATCAGGTAAAAAGCGCCGGCAGCAATGATCAAGACCATACTCCCTACTGTCAGAAGCGTTGAATAACTGCCGTGATCGATCGAGTCGGATGGAAGAGTAAATCCAGCGTTTGCATCAGAGCCCTGAAAGTAAATGCAGACTGATTTTCATTCAAGCAATGCCTGTACCGTGTGGCCCGCTTATATTTTCCCTGCGTATTTGGTGCAATATCTCGAGAACCACTGTTCCGATTCTCGAGATCTTGCATTCTTTATGGAGAACAAATCATTCCCTTCCAAAAAAGGCAAACCAAATTTATCAACAACATCACACAATCAGTGCGATCACTGTTGACTAAAGCAAGTCAGTTCTTTCCCATGACCCAGAAATGTGGAAATGAAAACTGCGCTAACTTTCCGTAGGCGCATGATAACTTGCTCCTTTTAAACCTATCTTCTCTAGAACGGGATGTACAATTTATGTGCTAAAATCCATTAACCGAATCCTCCATGCGCCCGTTCTGTAGCGCATTTATTTTTGGCACCCTCCTAGAAACTATCCGGGAAAAAGTGCCTGCATTAATTCAGGCATTATTGACGGTTGCCCCAAGACCGTAGAGATACAACTTTACACATTTTTTGAAGAGCAAGGACTGGTGTCCTTACGCATGGACAAATGCGTTTCGAAATCCATGTTGCACGAAACGTATCGGTGAAGTTTGGTCACAACCTCGTTTCCACGGGAACAGACAGTGACCCCACTTGGTTTAGAATGCTGACGGTTTTGTGAGACCCCCCAAAACTAAACGAAAACCATGCTACTGAGTAGAACGAAGAATGCTGTTTCCAACGGTTTATCAATCACCAACATGCGCGTACCCATGGTCAAACTGACAACGACAAGCCGAGCAAAGAAAATTTTTGCAACCGTCCCTGGGACGTTCTATAATTGTGGTGGTTTTGGGACGAAAATTTTCACAGCTGCCAGGGAGCTGGTTTCGGCGCACAACTTATGAAGGTTATGCTGTAGTGATCTGGCTCTCAAATAATGAAAAGGTTGCAGAAATCGGTTAGTCCATTCACGAGGAATTCACACTGCAAGTTAGGGAAAATATAAGCGAGCCACACGGTAAATGTGATGTAAAAGAAATTTCAAAACTAAGCTAGGAAGAATTCGTTCTTGACCATGAAAAGTATGGTAACGGGTGCATACCTCCCATCTGCCCAAGATAAAGTTGGTAAACCCAGAACTCAGGCGCGGAACTGCCTGATTTTCGTAAAAGTCAGGAAACAAGTTGGTACGACTTTGCAGTGATAATTCAGTGGCCACAACTATAATAACTAATGCTTCTAAGAGGATCTCAAAGTAGGCCAAGGTCTTAGGTTGGTGAATGTATCGCGGTGACCTTTTGAAAGCCATTATAGAGCACAGAAGCTCACAAGGTTCAGTAACAATCTAGTAATGGAATCGGTGCTTCAGCAGCATCGTTTCACAAATGAACGATCGCCCGTAGGTTGTAGTGCAGACCAGGTTTATCGTTGGTGGTTTATAATACCGGCTACATATAGCGATAGTTTGCCGATTAATCGATGAAGATATCCTGCGCTGTTCCGTGCACGCACTCTTTCCTTGAGGCATTTGAAGGTTACGTCGCGGGACAAGGTTCGCATTGCCTGTGTTATACATTTATACATGTTAATGATGCCGATTGGTTGGAATCCTGCTGCTTGCCCAGTATAAGCACGGCACGTCCCACTCCCTTAAAATTACTTAGCTCATTTTGCTGTCAATTTACAAGAAAAGGCAGTAATTGGTCATAATACTTGTGCTATAGGCAGAGCCAAAAATCTGTGCCCACGTAGAACAACGTGTGCTCACGTAAATTGTCATGTGCCAACGTAAACAGGAAGTTGTGCTCGGAAACAGGCAAGACTCCCCTCTTTGTTTTAATTACAACGAAGGCAAAAAAGACATTTCACGCACGAAATCGAAGTTTTGATGGTTGGAAAGCGTAAAAACACTCGATATTCTACAATATTTCTGCTTTTCAAATGCAAAATGTAGGTTGGCTTCGCGCGAATCTTTCCTTACTAAAATAGCACAAATTGCAGATTTTTCAATTAATTACAAACAAAATGTATGGTTTTCTCCTTAAAATTTGGAACTGTGCTCACGTAGATTTCGAAGATTTTTGGCTTTTTCTCCCCTATAGGCCGCCTATAGGGGAGAAAAAGCGGCACTGTACCTAGGTAAGCAGAACGACGTGCGTCACAGCATGTTTCCATGCAACGCCTGGTTTCGTTTCTTGATGATGTTGTCGAGACGTTTTTCTGCAATGACGTCCAAGCAATGCGCTGATGCGCATAGGGGAACATCCAGAAAAAAGAGACCTGCCACAAGCTAACTAAATGCAGCCCATTGCTCGAACGGATCTGATACAATACAGTAAAGGATCAATCTTCAGCGCTCATGTGTAGAGATAATTAAATTCTGACAAATGCCACGGATAAACGTGAAATTATGCTTGTGGGCAGGTGGATATGTCATGCGTCCTTGGACTAATTTCCAGCGTTGCTTTATCGATTGTGATTGCGACTTCAGCATCCTATTTATAGCTTGTTTACGTAGTTACCGCACACCTCTGCATGGGAAAAAAAGGCTAGATAATCCTTCTGATCATTTAGTGCGGCCTGCGCCGGTGTTAAGTAATCAATGGCCAATGCCACAAAGGTCAACTGATGAATCCGTAAGAACAACAAAGATTCTTTCTCTCTTGACCAAGCGTCCATTTCCAGTCAACGTATGAAACTCTGCCTGCGGTCTCATTGGGCCTTGTGTTCCATATTCAGTTTTCATGAAATTAATAATGTGCGACTTCCATTCAAAATCTCGGTTATTACAACAATCACAAAATTAATTATTGAGGGACAAACATGCAAGCGTGCACTACTCTGTACAAATCCATCGTCAATCAGCATAAATTGTTACGAGAATAAAAACAAACTGCCCTGTGCGGTAAGTGGATGCAGTAAACAAACCGTGGAATTGCGGAGAAGGTCCTTCTCGAATAAAAATCGCAAAAGGCCTGGTAGAGGCTGGTGCTAAGGTGTGCGAAGCGTTGCGTCTACTCAAGCCGGACTTGCCGGGACTGCCTAATATAGTAACACGGAAGAACAAACCGGTATAAACCTTGCAATTACATAGCATTAGCAATCCAAGTCCGCGATATGGGTGCTCCTATACGCTCAGATCGAGCGCTAATCAGCGACCTTTTATTAATAATGCGGTATTACTGGATAATGGAATGTTAACGAATTACCGTGGACGTATGTTTTTGTGCTTCCAATACAGCTGGATTATTTGGGTTGCGAAATGACCCGACTATATCTCAGATGGTCTCTCGCAGATAATTTTCCCGAACACCTAGACAGCCGCGGATCGGCATAGAAATCGGAGTAGATCTGCCCAAATAAAGATAAATGACTGCGGCTGCTAGCCTATGAGCCGCAGTTTTTCATTTTTATTCGGTGAACTGATGCAGGAAAATCGGGAACTGTGAGTGCCGATTGAGAATTAATCCGGAATATGAAATTTTGGAAGGAAGAGGGATTCCAAATGCATCATCAGCTATACCTAACGCAGAAGTCGGGTTGCCATACATATGCAGCTTTGTTGGATTTTGGTATTCTGCTCTGTTGATCAGTACGGTCTATGCAGTGAAGGCTACAATGAACAACGGCACCTATGTAAAGCGTATAAATTTATCTTAACGCTAGTTGAACATCATTCGGTTAACCAGTATTCCAGTAATACCGCATTTAAACAAAAGATAACTGATTAGCGCTCTAAGGAAGCACGCATATCGCCGACTTTTTGCGCAATCCAGATATCTAATACGAGCCCGAAGTCGTGCTTCAAACATATATTAGAAGCTTAAGTTAACTTACGCCACGACTAAGCCACGACTACGCTCTACCTGCTAACTTCTGCATTTTTCATCTACCTCACATTTATGTGGCTAGGAATGGTTGTACAGAAATGGCGCAGGGCAGGAAAGCCAGTACCGTTGGCGATATGTTAACAGATCACTCTCAGCTACTTGAACAAATGGTCCGCTGTCATGTCCATCGCCCCGCTGTCTCTGGTAAAAATGGTCATGACGGTGTATGCAGTGGATATTAATATTGCCTATGTTTCGAATCCTTCTTCTTGTACGGTATGGGCACGTACTAGTCGCTAATGGGATTGGCTATGTATATGCAGAAGGCATTGTGATCTAAACATCTATGAGAAAAACGCAGTATACTTTCCCTTGGGGATTCAGAACGACGTGCTTCACAGCATGTTACCATACAACACCACAGGTCGGCCTGGCTACATTTCTTAATTATGTTGTTGAGACGTTTTTCTGCAATGACGTCCACGTAATGCGCTGATGCGGATAGGGAACCATCCAGAAAAAGAGATCTGCCGGCTGCTAACTAATTACAGCACATTGCTCGAACGGAGCCGGTACACAAAAGGATTAATTTTCAGCGCCCGTATGTAAATATAATTTGACAAATGCCACGGATACAGCGCGAAAATGAGCTGGTGGGCAAGTTGCTATGTCGTGCCTCCTTGGAGCGGGATGATTTTATCGATTGTGATAGTGACTTCAGTAAGCTAATTTATGGATCGGTAAGAACTCCAATTCTGGCTTTCTTTTACAAGCTTTGGAACGACCTGGACCTACCGAAAGAGTGTTACCGCAGTTTGAATGTTTTCAAGTCTTCCCTTGCATATTATCGCGTGTAAGTGTTGTACGTACAGGTTTGCAGCGATCGCACTGAGTGAGTGAATGGGGATCTCTGCATTAGAGTTCTGAAATCTGAAGTCGTAATGTGTAGCAGAATCTTTCTAAACAAAGTAGTGTTGATCTGGCCTGTGCGCCAACCGGGCTAGCTAGCTTATCACGTATGGTACGTTCTTTCGTTCCCTAATTTCCCTAATATAAATCCTGTGTGTCATCGTGTGCTTGTGCTCGTGCTTGTGCATAGAGTCACCTCTCTTAAATCGTAATCAGTAAGCCCCCCACATGTGAAACGTCCTGGCGTGCCTTACAGCAATCCAGTTTGAGTGTGCAAGGTCATACGTTTTAATATGTCCAGTGGGCTGACTTAAGCTACATCAAAGAACACTGCGATGGTTGTTTGATGCGACCGTAATATGGTATCGCTGTTGGCATTACAGTAGTTTCTTGAATCCTTTCTTTTCCGAGCAGGTACTAATATTGTTGTTGTTTTTGGTTTCTGTCTGCTGTGTAGAACAGAGCGAAGCTCCGTTTGCAGATGACGACATTAAAATTAACTTAAGCTTCTAATCTATGTTTGAATTACGACTTCGGGCTCGTATTAGATATCTGGATTGCGCAAAAAGTCGGCGATATGCGTGCTTCCTTAGAGCGCTAGTCCTTTATCTTTTGTTTAAGTGCGGTATTACTGGTTAACTGAATGATGTTCAATTAGCGTTAAAATATATTTATGCGCTTTACACAGGGTAATGCTGGATTATTGTGGCTGCTGGATCCGCAGTCCGGCAGCGCCGTCTTTGTTTTTACTGATATCTGTTGCTTTTTCCCATTAGTACTTGGCATGTACGGTACAGTTCGAAAGTAGCAGTATAAACGAAACTTTTTTTATGACTACGTACGAGCGCAGATGGAACATTATAATCATGTTACAGGTCGGAAAACTGGACACAAGATAGAGCCCCGAAAGAGAGCCTTGCGAACCCCCGCTTGCAGCACTGTTGTGCACATATGATAAATAAGTCTTTAATGGCGAAACCCGCGAGTAAGCCAGAACTGATAATTTTGTGCAAAGCGCGAGCGCAGGCAGGATTTCGAGCTTCTGACGAACTGAAGTTGTTATACCTATAAACATGTTTAAAAACAACAATAAATTTAAGCAATCATATTTCCTAATAAAAATTAAAACAGACCGCTGCAGGACGTACATAGTGACTCACAAAGCGATACGCTATAGAGCATGTAGCTAGCTGAACACCATAACAGTCATAGCAGAGAACTCTCCGTTAGAAGCGTTTTTAGTGCATGAAACGAAAGTGGCTTAAATTAAAAGAACAACAAAACAAAGCAGCGTGCTGTAACAGTTTACCCAGCAGCGACGGCGTCTCAGCAGCTTGTAAATCCGTAATTCCTTGATCAAATCGTGAGAATACCACTCCCCGCGTCGCTCTCCGCTGCTTCCTCTGGAATCCCGTGCAGTTTGTCGAATGTGCCGTAACTACCGTTGTCAACCTCGATCAAACTATCCTCTCCGTTCGGACGATGCTTCAGAGTACGCTTGGTGAAACAAACCTTCACCCACTCGGTTACTTCACTAATACAATTCCATAACCACATCGCAGTATAGCACAGAAGACACGCGGTCAATCCAGGTAGATAGAATCTTTCCGGCAACACGAAATCCATTGCAAACACCGTCAGGACCAGCTTGACCAGAGACAGCGGGGCGATAGCCATGACAGCGGACCACTTGTTCAGGTAGTGAAGGATAATGTGCTCATACATCGTCGACTGTACAGGCAATCCGGGACGGCGCCATTTCTTTACACACATTCCTAGCCACAAAAGTACGAAGCAAGCGAAAAACGCACAAGTAAACAGGTGGAGCGAAGTCGTCGACATATGGGCAATAATTCCGGTGATTACATAGCCGGCATTTCCAATACTGGTTTCCCATTCAGGCAGGGTGTTGTTTAAGTAGATGCAGGTTGCATTGGCGTTCATACCAGAAAACAGCTGAGACAGTATGACCGAGAAGCACTAAATGAAGACTCTCATTAGTTTATCTTCTGTTCTAAAGAGGGTAGGCACAACTCGGGACACATTGTTTCAACGGCAGATCACTTTTCGGTGTCCAATACCTGCTTTACACACCTATTCTTAACCATACTTGCCTGTACCAAACCATACCTACCTGTACTAACCCATACCGCGGTGTTCCCATCCATACCTAGCTATACCAAGCCATACCAAGCTATAACAAACCATACTTACCTGTACTGACCCATACCGCGCCGTTCCCATCCATACCTAGCTATACCAAGCCATACCTACCTGTACTGACCCATACCGCGCTGCTCCCATCCATGAACATACCGGGTGCGCCGCACCGATTGGCAGTGTAGGCGGTTGCAGATCATGAACCCCTAACATTCGGCAGACATTTCTTGCATACTCAGGGTGAAAGAGCTAATCTCCTGCTCTCGGAATCTTTGCATGTTGACCGTGTGCCAGTTGCGCGTCGAAAGTTATAGCTCACTAAAAAGTTATGGGGTAGAAAAATATTTTGGCGGGAGTTTTGAAAGTTTAAGCGAGTATGGCTGAGCAGCACAAATAGCAGCCGTCATCCTTTTGCTGTTATAACATGCCCCTTTATGCAGGTTCTCATGTCACTCAAGGTCCGTTTAAAATTTTGCACCTTATTTTTTTTATGACGATATGAGTTTTAAAATATCTAATTTTTCACCAAGTCCAAAACGGCGGCATAGTCAAAATCGCTATTGCTTGCCGCATACAGGAGCCCGAGGTAAAACTTTGTTGTTTAACGTCGCTTGAGAGCCCAAGTTATGGGTCGCTTGCCACAATGCAGTATGATTTTCAGGACTTATTGTTAGCAACCTGAAAGACACTGTGAAATAACACCGCCATTTTCGGTTCTCTAAACGTTCCAGATACCCGCTGTGCTCATCTGTGCACATTCGGAGACTGACTATTTGTCCAAACGAAGCGGGCTTAGTGTACTACTAAAATGGACAGCGCACGAGTAGTTTAAGCATGCAGAATATGGCATAAAAATTGTCAATTTATTTCCGCGAATTTCTGACTATCAAAATCCGCCAAATTTCGTTTGGTGTATTTCACTTCAAATCACAAAACAATTGAGAACAGCACCCCCTACCAAATACCCACCTCTCTTCATACAGAGCGTGAAACTGCCTACAAAACAAGGCCGAGATCGACCTGGAAAGTTGTCAGCCTAACTCAGAAATCGCCGTCCGATTAGACCGCCATTCGGGGCGGTACGTCATTAATCCCATGACTCACGGTTGGGGATATCTACCCGAAAAGTTGCAGGTACGTATTAGACTAAGTCTTACATTTTCTTATGCTTATCTTTAGCCCGTCTGAGTTGGGTAATACAGGGAAAAGATAAGAACAACGTAATTTCACTTTACTTGATTTAGAATTTTTACATAGAATGATTGTATCTGATGTTGGAATGGTGACCTGGTTTGGCTGTCTTCTTCGGGTTCGGCCGCCTTGCTTTAGTTTCCGTTTCAGAAGCTGGTTTCGGTGTTTGGCGTAGTTTCTCTCTTCTTCACTTCTCACTCAAAAAACCATCGACGATGTCACACCATTCTGACAAAAGTCTCGGAAGGTATAGCTGGGTATGGGTCGCTAGAGAAAGGTATGGCTAGGTAGCTAGGTATAGTTAGGTATGGGTTAGTACAGGCAGGTATAGCTAGGTATAGCTAGGTATGGCTATGTATAGCTAGGTATGGCTATGTATAGCTAGGTATGGGTTAGTACAGGCAGGTATGGCTAGGTATAGCTAGGTATGGGTCAGTACACACATATGGCACGATTCGTGGGAAAAAAAATTCCGGTGTGTTTTTAACACAACGTAAGATACAAGAAGAACGTAAGAACCACGTAAGCCAATGTGAGTTCCGCGTAAGCTAATGTCCAACCAGTGTAAAGTAATGTTTTTACAGCGTAAGACCGCGTAAGAACACGTAAGGTCCGCGTAAGCCAACGTAAGCTCCGCGTGAGATGATGTCCGAACAGTGTAAAGTAATATTGCTACAGCGTAAGACTGCGTAAGAACACGCAAGGTCCGCGTAAGTTAGCGCACGTTCCGCGTAAGATGATGTTCAGTCAGTGTAAACTAATGTTCTTACAGCGTAAGACCGCGTAAGACCCGCGTAAGCCAACGTAAGTTCCGCGTAAGGTGATGTCCGGTCGGTGTAAAGTAATGTTCTTACAGTGTAAGAACACGTAAGGTCCGCGTAAGCCAACGTAAGTTCCGCGTAAGGCGATGTCCGGTCCGTGTAAAGTAATGTTCTTACAGCGTAAGACCGCGTAAGAACAAGTAAGGTCCGAGTAAGCCAACGTAAGTTCCGCTTAAGATTATGTCCGGTCAGTGTAAAGTTATGTCCATACCGCGTAAGTCCACGTAAAAGCCGTTTAAGCAAACGTTAGTTCCGCGTAAATTTACTTCTTACTTGTTAGATTATCTCTTAGTTAAACATTTAAGTTTATTTGTATGTTATTCCAAGTTCATTTCTTAGTTTATTTCTTAGTTTATTTCTTAGTTTATTTCTTAGTTTATTTCTTAGTTCATTTCTTAGTTCATTTCTTAGTTCATTTCTTAGTTCATTTCTTAGTTTAGCTTCTTAGTTCACTTCATAGTTCATTTCTTAGTTTACCTCTTCATTTATTTCTTAGTTTATTTTTTGGTTTTTTTCTTAGTTTTTTAGTTTAGATTTTTCACTTATTCTTAGTTTGTTTCTGAGGTTAGATTTTTAATTTATTCTAAGTTTATTTCTTAATTTATTTCATAGTTCTTTTCTTAGTTTTTTCTTGGTTTGTTTCTTAGTTTAGCTTACACGGAAATTGGATTACGGGGGTCTTACGCGATAAGAATATCACTTTACGTTGACTTCACATCATCTTACGCGGAACTTACGTTGGCTTACATTGCTCTTGCGTGGCCTTACGCGGTAAGAAGATAACTTTACCTAAAATTTACATCATCTTACGCGGAATTTACGTTGGCTTACGTGGTCTTACGTGGTAAGAACATTAGTTTACACAGACAGGACATCACCTTACACGGAACTTACGTTGGCTTACGCGGGTCTTACGCGGTCTTACGCTGTAAGAAGATAACTTTACCTAAAATTTACATCATCTTACGCGGAATTTACGTTGGCTTACGTGGTCTTACGTGGTAA
>JAQGAU010005592.1:0-10117 GCA_034698045.1 Paramacrobiotus richtersi
AGTCTATTCATTGCAACCGGAGTGGTCGGCATAGCCGCCTCCGTCCTTCCGCGGAGTCTTTCTTTGCTGACCAGTACCTTGGTCTTAAGCATCATTGGACTATTGATTTCGTTTCCCTTGATGGTTTTTGCTTTCATTAACGCGGAGGAGACGAGCAGTTACTTATTCCGACGTTTTCCGGAGACGTATCCAAATTACATGTATGGACTGGGATACATCAATGGTATCGCACTCCTTTTTGGGACCATTGCCAATTTCGGACAGCTGATTTCCGCAAGCGTCGGAATAAGCAGACTATCATCAGCAATTGCTTCGCGTGGCTCTTCGCATTTAAACGGTGAAGCTCCCAGTACGCAGCAAATAAGAACCGCATTTTACACACATTCCCGACCGGCTGAAATGGATAATGTGTCAAGAATACTTCGGGAATGCTAGCTGATCATGAATATCGCTCGAGACTGTGGTTTAGACATATAAATGATCTTTCGAACTAGCTGTTGTTTCGATGTAATAGACTTTGCTGAATTTATCGCTTTTAAATTATGTTTTGTCACTCATGGGTATCGTTTGCGCATGTGTTATCAGATATTTATTTTCCGGGCATGTTTAATAAATGACACCGGAAACACTCGCCGCATAATTGTCGAATAACTTGTATGCACTGTGTCACAGTCATTCCAAACGACACCTGAAGATTTACGTATCAGTAGCGTTGTCGTTCCCGTAAGTTCGGCAACAAATTTACAACACGGCTGATCAAGCAGCTTATATTTATTTCTCCTCTGGTTTCGACCGCACACAACCGATTTCATCGTTTAAAAGCGGAATAATCTTCGGTGGTTGGGCGCGCATGAATGCTGGGCACGCAGTGCCACTGATATAGCAGTAAGCTAAACAATCGACTACCGGTAGGAACTAAGAATATCGTCAATGTGGGTTCATTGTGGAACAGCCGTATCTCCGTCTGGGGCGTCTGTCATCTCGGCGTCCAGGTGGATACCATGGATAAAACTAGCGTTCGTACGGATTATTATTGGGTACCCCAGACAAGGGGTTCCACAGCAGGACATTTCGGTGAAAGTGACTTCGCGCTTTTTTGTACTGTAGATCCATATTTTCACTTTTAGACGCACTGTATGAGTATTGTCTATAAGTCTGAGTATTGTCTACTGATTTTATCGAGTACATTTAGAGATTCAGTGGCACCGGTAGCCGAAAAACCTCCGATCTGACCTGAGGCTAGCCTTAGTTGCTAATGTTCCGAAGACTCAGCAGGTACGGACCGCACGCAAAGCAGTTTGCTGTGTGCATTATCCAAGCCTTGCATTATGGTTCGTCACTTTGTACAACGACGAATTCCTAGTCGAACTTCCACAAGGAGGAAATGCGAATACTTCCACCATACTGCTTTTTGTTACGCATGTACCGGGTCCACCGCCTGGAACATCCGAACTGCGCATGCTACAGTAGATCGGTTGTTTTACGCAACAACCAAAACCTTGGTGATCAGATAACAGTACAAATAACACTGATTACCAAGAAAATTTGCCGCAGTACGCAGAGAAAGTCGCTGTAAGAATATGATGGCATCGTCCATATGGCCATAGGGCTTTTATTGAACAGTTGATGTTGACTCGATGTTAGTACTGACGTGATTAGCGTTGATATATCAGGTTCCACAGATCCAGATCAGCGGAAGTTGTCGATATATATATGACCACATATATATGACCAAGTGTGAACGGTTTGAATGGCTACTTCCTTGCAGATACTGTGCATTGCAGTTGTTTGTGTTAGATATTTAAATATTACTGATTTGTAATCGGTGCTCTTTATTCTTTTTGCGAAACCGGAAAAGCTTACCGTGCTGTCAGCTGTACAAACTACATTTATCGAACGAATCAGACATAACCATGTCACACATTTCCTCCCGGATTCCGGTGATTGTTTTTGCACTGTTTCAAGTGTCTCTCGGAGTCATACTGTTCATATTGAACATCATTGGTAAGTTCAATTAACAACTGAATATCACCAAACTCGAGACTTTTCAAACATATTATGTTTTAGATTACAAGCTCGATTCGACTGACATGGCCGTACTCAACACCGGACTGGCTTCGGGATTCTGGGCCGGATGTCTTTACATTGTCACCGGAGCGGTTGGCATATCTTTCGCAGCCGCAGCCGCACCGGGAGCCCATGCGCGGAACGTTCTTCTGCTGACCTGTACCCTGGTTCTAAGCATCATTGTCCTAGCGTTTTCGTTTCCCTTGATGATCTACGGTTTTATTTGGGCAGATGAGACGAATTACAAATACAAACACTATCCGGTTACGTATCTAAATAACATGTATGGACTGGGATACATCAATGGTATTGTACACCTTGTTGTGGCCGTTGCCAGTTTCGGACAGCTGATATCCGCAAGCGTCGGCATACACAAACTGTCATCCGCAGGTGTTTCAACCTATTCGCACCTAAATGGTTAAAGTCTCAATGCGCAACAAAATTTTTGTCAAGTTTTTACTTTCTGTGATTAACGGTTTGTATCTTTAATAAACGGCAAATTCGCACGTGGCGGAGTCCTGTAAAAGGTTAAAAGGTACTCGAAACGCAAATTCCGGCGCTGCAAATTCGAAGATTCGAGCATTCATACGGCGAAAAGCTTAGCTATCCCCATCCCATTCGTTTGATTAATTAGCAATTCGGAGTGAGCTCACAATTGTCACAACGGCTATTAAAGCAATCGATTAATGCATTTTTCCAAATTCTGCAACGCTGATTACAGAATATTTCTGCACACAGACTTTCGATGTCTTGTGTTTTGCTTGCGCACGTGCGCGTACGTGCCCGACATCTAAAAATGCACAAATGTGAAATGCGGATGTGTCCATATTACATCATACAAGGCAATGCGTTAATGAATACTAGAACGGGAGAGGATGCTGTCCTCCCGTTACTAGTGGATTGGCTACACGCCGTCCCACGAGACCTTGCATTCGACTGTTAACCTTACACTAATCGAGAATGAAGAAGAACGAACGACATCGAAAGGTCACCGTTATTGAGAATAATTACTAATTGTAATTAATTACGAACGATCGAACGAACGGGAGATTCCAGAATCAGGTTTATCGAATTTATCGAGCACCGACTGACTTCTTACATCGACCATTCTCCCGCATTACGACTTAGTACGGCCGCGGGCCGGCATAACATCTCCACCAAGAGTTGCTTACGTCACACGTACAAAGTCTAAACACAGGGAAATAACCACTATCGCTACAATACACACAAAACAATGAATTATCAAAATTAATGACATAAATGAAATAAATTGCATAGTACGCAACTACGTATATTGTTTTGCATCACAGCCATATTTAAAGTCTTTACCAAATAAAGCATGTTAACATTTAACAGCTGCTTATAAGCTGCCATCCAACCTGCGGTGGTACCATCCGATTCCTGATAAGACTACGAACGATCATTTTGGAAACACTTTTTCCCAATGATTTTATTATAATGTTAGTGGGTGTTAGTAAACTTGTTAGTGGCGCTAATACGATTCTTTCCTATACAATCGCGGGCGATTTCTGCCAGATGCAGATTGAGGGCTCCGTCGAATTCATATAAAGGTCGCGTATCTGCCTTTCTGTGACCTGCCAACACTTAGTCACTACAAGCCTACAAGGTAGATCGAGAGAAGGTCTACAACAAGGGGGAGGGCCCATGCCCCTGTACCAAGGGAAGGAAGTGAGAGGGTACCGGTGGTGAATGCCGGTTACCAGTACTTACCACATGTACCTCATACAAATATTCCAAAGATTAGCAGGTACGGACCGTCCCGGTCCGTCTGCAGAGCTGCGTGCTCTGGCATCCACGGTATGTATTATGGTGCAGTTCGTACCTTTCTGTAAGTATTGGAAGGGCAACGTTGGCAGTTCGAGTAGAAAATCAACATGTTCTCTAACATCATGAAATGCAGTGAGAATGTACTTCAGTGGGGATCGGTTAACGTGTTTCTCTCTCTCCTTGAATCTAGAAACTTGTTGTAACTATATTATTGCTTCTTGAGCGCTTCTTAATCTGACCAGACTTTTGAGTGCCACGAGATGGCTTGTCTGCTCGAAATGAAATGAAATGGCCATCGCATTGGCCCGTTGTAGTTCTACGCTAATAACTTGGTAAATGAACTCTTTTGATCGCTTTTCACCGGTTTCCTGCTGAATCTTCTTAGCGTGAGTGGTCGCAGGCGCTGCGCTTCGGGTCCCAACGGTCCAAAGGTTTCGAAAGCCAGTGGGCACAACAGGTACAGTAATCCCCCGTGATGCACTGGTGTTTGGTGATTTTCGCCTGCTCAGTTTGTATCGCCGCTGCGCCCGCTTTTTTTGAAGTCGCTGCAAGGTGTAGGCGATGGCTTAGGTGCATTTGCGCGCGCTGCATCCGAAGGTCAACATTTCCCCCCGCTTCGATGGAGCCAGCGTAACCCCATCCGGTCGCTTTCCGTCCTTATGTAAAATTCCCGGTGGTTCAAGTTCTGTTTCGTAACCCGCTGTTGCAAACGCCCGTTTGACTAAATTATTAACGTAGTGGTACCATAGTAGATCGGTTGTTATACGCAACTTGGTGATCAGATAAAAGTACACATCGAATCGATTCAACTGATTACCAAGAAACTTTACCAAAGTACGCACTGTAAGTATTCGGAAGATGGCATCCACAGGGTTTTATAAATAGTTGCTGTAATATCATCATGACTAAATGTTAGTATTGACGTACTTAGATTGATATATCCGGTTTCGAAGATCCAGATCAGCTGAATTTGTTGGAATATCAAGCAAGTTTGGACTCTATGGTTAACTTACTGTGTCATGTACACTGTAGATATATGTACATCACAGCTTTTACCGTTCTAATAAAGAGCGATTGAATTTACTGCTTGATGACTTGTCTTGTATGATTTTGTCCGAAACCGGAAAGGTTATCGTTCTAGTAGGTGTGCGCACTAATCAGACCTAGCCATGTCGCAAATTTCCTCCCGCGTTCCGGTGCTTGTTTTTGCAGTGTTCCAGGCGTTTCTCGGAGCCATACTTTTTATATTACACATCAGTGGTAAGTTCAAACAACAGGATCGAAACTCATCAAAGCCCGATATGTTACAACATGTTGCATTTCAGATTACAAGCTCAATTCAGTCGATATGGCAGGACTCAACACAGGACTTGTTTCGGGATTCTGGGCCGGAAGTCTTTATATTTTAGCCGGATTGGTTGGCATATTTTTTGCTTTCACAGCCGCACCAGAAGCCCATGCATTCTTCTGCTTACCAGTACCTTGATTTTAAGCATCATTGGACTCTTGTTTTCGTTTCCCTCGATGGTCCTCGGTTTTATTTATGCAGATAATACGTACATGACCAGAGGGTATAACCCGGATACTTATTCAAATAAAATGTATAGACTTGGATACATCAATGGTTTCGTGCACCTTTTCGTGGCCATTGCCAGTTTCGGACAGCTGATCTCCACAAGCGTCGGCATACACAAACTGCCGTCAGCCAGTGCTGCAACCTACCAGCTGAATCTTACACCCATGTCGTAGATAGCGAAGAACGAGGCTCAATGGACGCGGGTTTTCGCTGTGCCGAAGTTCAGCGCGTAATTCTACTAGCACTGTGTCGTAGTAGTGTATAAGCTTGTGTGCGACCTGGTTTCAATGTTGTGATCTTTGCTAGCGTTAATCGCTCTTACGTTTTATAAAGTATTAATTCTGTGTAATTGGTTTATATCTTTAACAAACAAAACCGCTAAAATTCGCGCCATGCTTTGCGCACGAAGTGTATTATTACTGCACAAGACGGAAATGCCCTTGAATCGCAATTAACTACCCTACAAGTTCACCGTCATTCGACCACTCAAACGCCCGGGCCCCCGGCAAAGAGTTTAACTGGTTAAATAATGAGCATACAACGGCTACTTAGTAGAACGCCCGATTCTGACGCTTGTTTGAGAATTCTGCAACGCTGATTCCGCAGTTATTCTGCACACTTTCACTGTTTCGGGTTTTAATTGCGCACTTAAACATAGGCGCCTTCGTACCGGACATCTAAGTGTACAGATGCAAAATGCGGGTGTGTCCACATTACATCACACAAGACCACGCGAACCACTGCACTTACCGTAATAATTATCGTATTCTTGTTTCGAGAATAAAGCAACACAGTGAATATCGTGTGTAATTGTTACACATTACACGTGCAGTTCTCTCACATGTAAACTCACACAATAGCGATCCCGCGTTTGTTGCTCACGTGCTTATCGTGTTCGATTTCGTTACGATTTGTTAATTGCGGCCTTTGCTTGTCATTTGTCCGTACACATTGTGATGTTTTTGCAAATCGTTCAACCATTATACCATCGGAAGTAATTTTGACAAGGAGCCTACACAGACTTCCTAGGAAGCACTTCCTGGTAATCAGAGCCCCATTGACATATCCGCCCTGTCATCTGTTCAACACCAATTAAAACCCCATACAGCCCGAGTTGATTGTAGTTTCTCCAACTGTCAACACCGTCATTCCTCTCCCCAACGGCCTCCTCATAAAAATTAACCACGACCATTCAGACGTATGTTTTAAAGTGATTTCCACCAACCATCTGGATTATTGTGTTTCACGGTCACGCGGCTGCTTGGGGTAAACGAACAACGCTTGTTTCACAGTTGCAACGTTAATTTCTTCAGTAAAGATTTCTCCCAAGGAGTGGTACTTTAAAGTTCTTCCTTTCATGTACATTCCGCTTGAGCGCAATTACCATAAAGACCTCTACGAGGAAAATTTTCCCCTTGATCGATTTACGATCAATTACATCTTTTATCACCCACGGCGCATCCTCCCATTAAACCGGATTATGGCTGGCGGTGTATAATAACGCCCTCGTTTCCCCGTCAATGAGCGCACAGTTGTGGTCTGCGTTTAAGCGTTTCTTTATGATCATCGGCAGATGTGGAATATATGGGGGAAATGGTGACTTTCTGAATTATGCAACATCCGGTGTTGTTTATAGAGGAAAATCGGCATTCCGTCACGGCATCGTGTTGTTTGGTCGTGAGTGGCACAGTAAACTGATGCTTTGTGTGTAATCGGTGTGTGTTGAAGTCCACCTACCGTCTGCTACACTTTGGTGTGATGTTTTCCTGGTTTTGCGGTTGTTGTTGTAAACCAGCTTGTTGTTGGTAGAATACGACACTTTTTACGACGTTAAAACTCGGTACATTATCTTAAGCTGATAAGTTTCGTTTATTGTATGCCAAAGATGCATTCAGCGAGTCCAAAGAGCTAGAAGAACATTTCTCGACCAAAACAGTTCATGATGGAGGTATCTGTCGTTCCTGTTTTTAATCGCAGTTTTTTCTTTAATGGCTCTTTTCCCGAGGTGTCTCGCTTTGATTCATGTGGATTCCCCAGACTGAGTCGCATGTCTGCCGATTTTCAGCGATCTAGTAATATCCAGCTGCTGACACTGATTACTTATCCGCTGTATTTGGTTATTGGAACCATTGGAAATGTCTTGGGAATTTGGTTGTTAATCAGGAGTCGACAGATTGCTCGAGAAGCTGGACATCGCGTGGCGCTGAATCCGAGGGATATTTTCTTAGTTTCGCTGTTTATTACGGATCTGCTTTACTTGTACGTGCTCTAATAAACACTGTAGAAAACTGATTCAGTGTAAAAAACATTCCGTGGTGTTTACATAGTACAAACGTGATTAACATCGGCTGCGATCAAATATTGTTGCCGCAGAATCTATCTTGATAATGTGAAATGTGATAACAGCCGAAGTCGTTCGCTAGTGAGCAGGAATCTGTCTTGCTAAAAGATGCTTTGTTTGTGCTCATAGAAGTAAGTATGCATGATTGCGCCATACTGCAACGGAAAGCTACGTTTGCATAATATTAATATTGTTATAACAGATTTACAAAGGCACATAGCTGTATGGAAATAAAATGCATTTTTACACACATATTGATGTGAATTATTCAAATGATAACAAAGCATCAATAGAGAAACCAAATTTTTTTTTATTCGTTAAACAGTCAGTTTTACATTCTGACGATTTAGCGGAGTGGACACGAGTAAATGCAGATTTGGCAACATCCGTACGTACAGAGTAACTGCATTCCGGTTCCGGTCCAGATTGGCTGCTACCGAAGTTGTCGTGTTTCGTCACGTCGGTCACTATATTAAATTAAGAGAACAATTGCATTACCACTCTATATATTGTACATAGAGCGGCAGTCAAGTGTTCTCTTGATTACTAACGAGCGGTCTGTGATAGCACGTACAAACGCAATCAAACCCTGTAATGAGTTCTTCATTCTATCGGAAACAGGTGGGTCTTCTTGATGGTATTATGGGGCACCGGACAGTTTATGGTCAACGACAGTAATGTAACGGAGCTGACATTTATCGGTTTCCACTTGGCATCTAACGGCATTTGGATGTATTTATTGACCATTACGATATTTGCATCGCACGGGTAGGTGATAAAAATGATGCAGCGTAAACTGAAACCTACATTTCTGTGTCGTTTTGTGGTTTATACTTGAAATCTACTCGTTGCCCAGTTATTCGACATCAGACACCGTTTTTACAGGATACTTGTAATGTTTTCCATCGACCGTTATCTGGCCATGATCAAACCAATCCACCACAGCATCTCCATTAAAATCCGCAAAAGAATTTGTTTCGGTTTAGTCGGTGGGACATACTCCGTCGCAGCCGTGATCTGCCTGGTCTCGCCGATTGTTTACTACTACGTGCTATCCCATGGAAACTCCAGAGGAAACAGTAATCTTCCCATGGCATTCAACGCCTGGATCAACGTCGATAAGTGGTTTGATGTATGTGGTTACAAATCTCTCACCAGCTCTTAATGAGGAGTAATGAATATCCTGTTTCGCTTGGCTTCACAGGTTGTTTTCCGCGTTGGACCAGCCCTGATCATCATTATAACGAATCTACTTATCATCTGCGAACTATACCGAAACCGTACAAAGTCGGGAAATTCCGTGGAGGTTCGGCATAACAAACATCGGAAGGAGACCAACGGGTTATGCAGTAATGGGACTAATTCACATAACAAACAATCCACAGCGATTCGTTCACCGCTGATGATTCTGTTCAGCAGTTGTGCCTTTTACCTGCTGACCAATGCGTTTGATATCGTGCTGGCGGTTATGGAGGCACTGACTTTGCAGCCGATTTGCGCACTGCCCCATTCGGATTTCGAAATGTACATACATCGGCATCTGCCGATCTTCCTCCTGTTCAAGAACTCGTACTATGCCTTCTCCTTCTGTTTCTACATTGGGATTCAGGTTAACCATTACCAGAAGATGAAAACGCGGTTGTCGAGTAGTCTACGCTCGCGAACTAGTATTTCTACGAAATAGTAACTAAACTTGACCTTTGAGATTAATGCGGAGTTTGGCATGTGCCAAGTGACCATTGTTGTATCTGTTCAAAGTAGTTATTTTACTTACTTTACATGTTGTTACGATGCATAGGCAATCTGGCTAAGAACATAACATGTTTGCTAACCTGCAGCATAATAACATACTTAATTTGCTAGCCTGCAACAGGAAGGAAATTGCTGTTCAACTAGAAATAACCCAGCGAATGATAAGCAGGGAAGTCGTACCAGACGAGCCCTCATTATGCTATGGAGATCTCAGTGCGACCATGCGGGTGTTTTGTTTTCGGCGCTGTTCTGTTATTTCTGCATGCTTGTTGTACAAACCAAAAACCGTTTGGGGGTCTTTTAATCTGGTCCCAACCGGACGAGTGTGCGAGCTGGTTGTCTTTTCTTACATGCAGACGGTTCTTGGATAATAAAGCGGGAGCTTGTTGATTTACTTTCTATCATTTCCTGATGAACAATAACGTTATAAGTCACCTTGTATTATGTATTGTGCTCCTTTTTACTAACCCACAAACAACTGAATCGCGAGGCGAATGGAAGCAAGCAGTCCAGTGGGAGCTGTTGTGATACCATGATAAAGGTGACTGCAACTTGATACGTACGTAAAGTCTTTAATGTACTTCAATGTTTTT
>JAQGAU010005593.1:0-10116 GCA_034698045.1 Paramacrobiotus richtersi
CTAACTGGATCAACGTCAGTTTTAAAATCCGAAAACATAACAGCTCGAATCTGATCTTGTGTGAAAGGCATGTTATTCTGTGCTGCGAGACAGAATGAGTTTTAACCCCTGATGGGGTGGCCCTCCCTAGGGCGCCAGTGTGGCCGTTGGTCAGTGACGTTAATTTTATAATTTGACTCTTTGATTCTTGTAATTAATAAAACTAGAAGTGAACGTTTCCGTTGCCCAGGAATCTGGGGAAAAAATCAGTTGCAGGAATTTTTACTTGCACCTCGTACCACATTTTCTACTTTTTAATCTGTTCATCTCTACATTGAGTCAACAATTATGCAGCAATTATCAACGCGCGGATTCGTGTTCATGGGTTTGCACAGTACTTACAATTAGGTACGTCTTTCAACACATTATCTTCATAGTCATAGATCCGCTCGGGCCACTAACGAACCGCAGATTCAGAGGCCAGTGAGATTTCGCTTCTACAGTGTTGTTCAGCGCTTCACAAGAAATCTGGTTATGATTGAACTAGCAGACCCACAGAACTTTTGGTTTATCAACCGGGAAACAGTCTTAAGCGAACATCAAAAATTATGCTTCAGTTCCTCCGCGATATGGGATTTCTGATGCATATATTACTTACTTGCGCGCGTCAACTCAAAAGAAGGTCTAACAAACGGCTCGAGATCACTGCGGGCAGATTCGGCAGACGATATAGCGTTCATCGGCATACAAACCACATCTAAGATAAGACACGAATAATAAGAATGAATAAACTGCGAATGAGTTATGAAAAACCAAGGTCAACGCAAAAATGTATTACACAAAAAATTACTCTGCATTTAAGGGATATGACGCAAAGACATACGGTAATCATTCGGGCATATTTCTGTTGACACCTAGTTTGTCATCGCACACTCCGATCCACATGAAAGATGCGCCAGGCTTGTATCCCCCGCAACAGCTTCCCGAGAAAGAAGAAACTACAAGTAACTATATCGTTAGAATAAGCCGATTCAATAATTTCAAATGCAGTCCGATTTGCCATGGTTTAGGTGAGACGGTATCAGCATTCAAGCACACCTTACAGAAAACGCTGCACTTCTCCAGTGAGTCCAGTCTAAAGACATGCACCCGACTGGCAGTACCAAAGTTGAATTCGTTGACCACTGGAGAAAACAGCCATGACATTATTTCGACTGGAGTCCGTAACAATACAATCAATTCCCCGATGTAAATACTGGATGCCACCGAAAACGGCACTGATGCGGGTGAAACATTGTGGATATTCTCCACACTCCACAGCCATAATTATAATTAGAGGAAAGAGAAACGGGCTGGCATCCGCGGCGTATCGTCCGCATGCAGAAAAAAATCATCTGACTCGTGAAAAGCCTACAACTACCCTACGATCACTGCCCGCAGTGATCTCGAGCCGTTTGTTAGACCGTCTTTTGAGTTGACGCGCGCAAGTAAGTAATATATGCATCAGAAATCCCATATCGCGGAGGAACTGAAGCATAATTTTTGATGTTCACTTAAGACTGTTTCCCGGTTGATAAACCAAAAGTTTACTACTGTCGTACCTATCCATATTGAAACGTAAAGTGCATCGGGCTAGTTCACTGCATTACCTCAAATGCGGGGGTTTTCATGAACTGTGATGAATATAACGCGACAGCGTTGATTACAGACTGGATGGTGCATAAAGAGGAATTTTCAGTTTTAAAATGTATTCTTTTATGGATGGATGTATCCTTGGCAGGTTCTAGCTCTTTGTCATTGGCTTCGGAATCGATGCATACTTTCATAGCTTTATGACCCGGCGCTTATCGTTAGCATCCAGCTAGGGATAATTAAAAATTCCAGATCTTGAAAATGGAACCAGCGAAACTTCATTAATAACATATCAGTAACAGAAAATAACCACCTGCACGGATTTGTTTTAATTGACAGCACGTCCCTGATATTGTAAGAATTTTCTCACATAATGCGCACATTTTTAACTAGGCTACTTACTTTGCATCTACGTACTATATAACTTCTTCAGAATTGCTAAATCGACCTTAACGGTAGCCCAATTTCCAAAATTTGTTCATTCCGTCCGATCAGGCCTTCTCAAATTTTGGCTGAAGTTTTAGCAATGGGCGCCTAATAAAGTGCAGCGCATAGTTCAGATTTGAGGTATGTTCCCAAAATCTGAATTAATCGGGTTCGACACCACGGAACCATATAGTGGTATGCGCACTGTAGTACGAACTACCACTTACAGAACTTGCTGAACGCATATATATTCGCGCAAGTCATCTAACCGAAATCCCGCCCAGTCCCGACACGTATAACGAATTAATGCACAAAAGCAGAGTTATGAATCAAGCGCTTTTCAAAGGGGAAAGAAATGTTTTACTTAGATTGGCTTAAAAAGCTGACTGGCTCACAGGTAATGAACATGCCAAAACCATTGTTCGTTATGGCATCAACTTGGCACCACTGAAACATAGGCAACACTAAAAACATATACAAATGTGTAATAACAAAGAATTAACAGTGAAAAATTCGACGAGTAAATTAATGCAAACTTAGCAACCATCCGTTTAATATTGCTTGTAAACCCAGTTAGACTCGTGACACCGTCGACGTATGGTTCCGGCGTGACGCGTCGGAGTGGATTTCGCGAGATCCTTTGAACAACCGCTGGGAATAGTCAGAACACTTTCGCATCCGGAATCTCAACGCGAGAAGCAATATATTAGTGTTTCTGCGTGTACGGTAGAAAAAGACTTCTCACGAGCGATATGTGCAGTTGTTTTTCAGTTGTTTAAATTTTAACGGCCTATGAATTGAACTTCGCGAAATCCGTTACATGAAAGGAGAGCTGTCCGTTTAGAAGTGTACAGATAGGCCTAAATGATGGAGAATCGGTACATAATATTAGCACACATATAAAAGGGCACCACTGTTAGATCTGCGCACCAAGTAAATGTGTTCGTCAACTTCCGACTTCCATCGAGACATAAACTTACTAGGTACTTCACTAGTCTGTAATTGTACGTCCGAGGGTTTATGTGGGAGTTAATTACCACAGAAACAGAAGCGTTTCGCTAGCTAGCAAGTGAAACAGCTTTATTATTTGTTTTGGCAACGGTATACAGGTGGCAATGCGTCCGCTATGGCAATGCGGTAAACGAATAAGAGAATGGTAGATTCGTGATATCTGCAGCAAAAATATTTTTTTTCGGAATCGCCAAACTCGCATTCGACAGCGGCGAAAGATTTACAATTGTTCTGCTCATTTCAAACAATTAAACCACTACACCAACAAAGGTATTAAAGATAACAAGAGAGTTACACGGTAAAGAATACACTACATCTTCCATCAGTTCTTAGAATGGTAGACCATCTTGTTATTGATAAAGGATCAGGATGGTGGCTTCCGGTTACGTATATGTGTATGTACGCGCACACATTTGCATACATGTAGCAATATCTGTGCAAGCACATGCTAAGGTTCTCACTTTCGACTTCTTTCGTTGCGCAAGATATGGAAGTATGTATTAAATGAGTTTCAAATGTGACAGCTCATTGGTCCTATCAGCCTGGAAATAGCATCTGCTTTCTTGCTGATGTCAAGCGCTACGTCAATTAATTTTGAAATGCCGCAGTAAGAAAGGTTAAATAATTTATTCGTTGTTGCACGTTTAACGTTTGAGCATTATTCATACTGTACACGAATGAATGGTGGTAAACTATATCAAAATCCCACTGTCCGAATCTCTCTAATAAAAGTCCATAGAGATTTTTTAACACCTTCTTTACGCCTTACAATTAGCAATCTTCTGGGAATGGAGCGCTATTCCCACTACATTCCCCAGGCGGCGGGATGAAAAGGTGAGGTGTTTTTCAAAGACAACTGACCGCCACTGGAGTTCGATGCAAGAGTGCCATTTCAGAGTGACCGACAAGGAGACGGACGGAAGGATACAGCGTTACAGAAAAGTACAGCAAACAATGTTAAACGTCCAGAATCCACATACAACAATAAACAACAGATATCTAACACACATAATACAATGAGGCATCTATACAGAAATTCGCTCGCCTTTTCGAGTAAGCAATAGTATGCTTACGAACAAGCATCGCATGAAGAAGTAATACCAATTGTTGTTCACAACGGGGATCCAAACATCTCTCAAGATGGGGTTATCGATAATCAGGCAGGAGGCATTTTGAGAATAAACAACACGGTATGCATCGTATGGTCATCGAAAGCCCAAACAGTCGAAAACGTTTCTTACTGGCAGTGGCAAACGAAAGGACTGCATTGTAGCGTTGTGTATGCTTAACATTCTGATTTAGGATTTTGAGCAGATTGTGTTCTGTGACTCTAACTGACAGTGCCACGAAGTATGCGAGACATACAATCCCTCTACGATTTCGGTCACTCAAGTTTTTGTGAAGTACCCTACATAAAAGATAGTAAAACTGGACATAACGTTTTATCGACGGAAGTGCCCCTTGTCCCGTGAAATATAATGTAGGGACTGTGCACATACGATCCAGTTGCTACCTTGATAACCTGTATAAAAGCGAAATTTGCAAAGAAAATTCGGCAAACGATTTGGACTCAGCTAATCAAGCATGACTAAACGCAACCGTATTGTTAGTTTCAATCTGTTTCATAGACATTTCAGTTTGCTTGGTACGTGAATAATAGCAGCACATCTAGTGAAATAACTATAAAGTGTTGCATTATATCAGAAATCCTTTGGAGTGGAAAAATTTCACATAATCAATGTCAAAACCGCTTTTTTAGTACCAGTACAGTAGCTGTGATCGAGTTGGAAAGGAAAGCAGTCAGTAATACTGTATGTAACACCACTAGGTACATCAGTTCTGTAGACAAGGTTCACAAGTTGTTGCGCAGTTTCCGGCTACAATGCAGTTACCTGAAGTTACCCACTTCGATATTACTTTACATTTAGCCGTTTTCAGCTCCAGCGAATCGAGCTTGCACTGATTACAAGCCAAAATATCCTGCGCAAGCTCCTTAGTGCGATGCTATCCAACGCACGATAAAAAAAAGTCAAATGGGATGATGTTTCGGATCCTGCGCAACGGCACTCCAGTGCTCATAAAAAAAGTGTCGCAAGCAACGAAATACTAAGCTTGTGGTCACGATAGCTGTCAGTCATGCATTTGCACCAAATTCGATGTGCACTGGTAAAGATTGCTACATGATAGCACGGTGCTGACATTCATTACGGATAACATTGCTCCGGGTTTCCTGCAAAGCGCTCATAATGGCATGTAGCTGATAGTCGGTGAACTGGATCTTAGTTTGAATACTTACAGTTATAGATAGCGTAATTTAATTTCTGCGCACTGCTTTTTCAGCACTGTGCAGTTCTGTAATATTTGTAGTCATGTATGCCGTGCAAAACACGCATATTACTGAACATGACTGCTTTACTGCACAACGGTCACACACAGTTATATGCGTCGTAAACGGTGACTAGCGGGCAATAAACAGATTTAAATTTTCGGTATCTGCAAAGCATTGCATACAGCACTGGAACTGTCCTAACAGCGAACTGCGATTGTTACGACGGCTGTTAATCACAGAGTCGCAATTAACCCTGATCAACCACAAAGGTTCCGAGAAACCAGAACTATGCTGTCGACCACAGCCATGTCCTCGGTCGCCGCGTTTTACATACACCCGGAATGCTCTATATTTTCGATTAGACTTGAAGTTCCTGATGGGTTGTCTGCTCGTGTGTTATGATAATAATAATCATAATATATAGTATACAACATGAAGTTATTTATTAGAAATAGCGCTCTTGCCGGAAGTTTTACCATTTCCATTGTAGATATCGATCACTGGTTTGCACTTTTGCAAACGTTACGTTAGATTATATTTGGTGAGTAAAATCTTAAGACTATGCTGACATGAATTTTGAAGATTTTTGGCTTTGCAAACGTATGCATTACATAGAGCCGTGATTCGGAACGTTAACTCAACTAAAACCAAGTATGTACACCGCTGTCCAATACCGAACAAAAATCAGCACATAATGCTGGCAAAGACGAAACTGACGTGACGCATAAGAAAGGTACTGTATAAAACTTCGAAAAACTGCAAGGAGATTTTAAACAAACTACCGAAAAATCATTCTAACCTAACATTTTACTATGGCGCACTCGCTTATTGTGATTTTATAATATTGAGCAAATGATAGTGTTTAATGTGCAGCTGCAGGCAGCAGCCGCTACGCACGGAAGATCTTCTATTTGACAGATTGGTATATATAGTAAAAGCGCGGCGCTGATAAACAACAGTATGCTAATACAATCGTTGGCAATGCGGTGGATACCGCTTACCTGCATCAGTTCGTTTCGACAATTGTATTACCAATATGCGCAAATAGGTTATCACGGAACTGTGACTGTGCATCTTCGGCTGCAGAATATGGTTAGCAAAGCTTACAAAGCTCAGCGGCCGTCACCAATATGAAATTATTGTCCGTAATGGGCCATTCCCAAAAACAATATCCACAACATTTCCAACACGGGACGCGAGAAAGGTCAAGTTGTTTCGGAACAGTCGACTGGTACAGGAGTTCAATGTAGAAGGAATCAAAGATGCCATACGGGCTGGCTCTACAATACCTACTTATAATTTCTTGTTCAAATGCGCACGAGTAATGGAATTTTTTCACAATGGTTGACTGATCACGACGAAAGCTATTTCCAGATGGAATAAAAAGGCAAGCATTCAAGGTGAAACAAATATCAACAAACGTAGTTCGAATGCACTACGCACGTTTAGTTAAAAATGTGCGGGTACAACAAAACCCATAATATTGCTAACGAAACTGAAATTCACAAACCATAAAAAAGAGTTTACCATCGGTCCGCATTATAGTAACACATTGCATTACTCCGGCTCGTTACGCATCCTCATGTTTGATCCTGCCGTTAATCGCTTTCAATCGTCTGCCGCAGTCGTATTTGATTCTTTCGGTTGGTTATAACCGTGACTGATTTAACTTGGTTTTCACTTTGAGACTATCACTCAGCAGATTTCTCTTGTCTATTTGGAATATTTTGCAGACGATTTCGTTTTACTGATGCTTCTGGCGATGGTGCCATGCGTTTGTTGATCCGTACATCTTACGCGCACCGATCAATGCTGGCCTTGCTAGCCTGACTTTCACTACGATCCCGAAGAACCTGTTGAACGTGGGCTGTTCGTGGTAACTTCCTGCGCGATTGCTGATCCAGTTACCTTCGGATTATACCTTCCTATTGATACCATCCGTACACCCCAGCGAGGGTCTCCGAAAGACATGAACGGCTTCGCGAAGAAACGCGTAGAAAGCATGGGTAGAATCGGATTACATTTACGACAACTCCAACGACTCCCTCATTTGGACTACTGATAATGGAGACCCCCATCTCCCCATGGGCCATGTCTCACTTGAAAGGAGCACCGGAATTGGCTGGGAACGGATCCGATACGGAGAACGACGAACTCTCGTCACGAGGGAGGTCCGCTGCAGCTTCCGCGTTGCGGATGGTGGATGTTGATCGGTTTCAAGCGATCGAGCTGGATTATGGAGAAGAAGACTTCAAGACAGGACCTATAGATTGGGTGAATATTGATCTGGATCAGCTGCTGGATGATCAGTTTAGTGAGGAGACTGAGCAGGCGTATGACTTCTCAGGTACGAATTCAGTTATTATGATTCACAGAAATGAAGACTAGCTTTTTTTCTCAAACTGTACGTGGTAAAATTTGCTTTCATTTCACGAGCTCCATGGTGAATTTGCTCCTGTTTATAAGCTATGCCGAGTCTTCTGAGAACGAGCTGTAATGTTTGTATCGACTCACGATCGACTTCCCATTGCAAAATTCTGCAGCTATCATATTTTAATACGAGTTAGCTCTTGTCGAAGGGTTTCCTTAGCGGTTCAGAATAGACTGTTGCTAGATACGCCACTCTGGAGTGAAATTTGCAATGTTGCAAGTTGTAACTGGATGAGGATTACGTAGCAGTCACGGTACCACTACTCAATGTGGGTTTATAATGTCCACCGTTCGTAAATAGTTGTTTATACATTTTTGCCGTAAACACAGAAGTATTTGACTTAGTTTCTCGTATTTTAGACTCCGGATTTAAAGGTGCTGTGATTGTGGCTAGCGGTTTCCCAAAGGACTCCGCAGAATCCACTCCGAAGCCGGAACCATCCGTCCACGACTCCACGGTGTTATTGTTCTACTCAAATCTCCAATCGTCAGCCAGCACCGCCATCCCGGAAATATTCCCTGCGCCGTCCGCTGCACCAGTTCGTCGCGATAAGGAGAAGATGCGGTATTTTCTAGCGTACCCTGAACTACCTGGCTTTCTTAATATCAAGGCGAATTAGCCGTTCCTGAAGAAGCAACTTTTCCCTGTGCGTCATCAGTTCCTCTGTCTCTAAACTATAACAGCGAAGCCGTGCTGATGACGAGTGTGTATCATCTGCTGACGAACATTCGCGCTTCTTGGATACCATTGTAGATATATACTTCCGTGGCAACAAATCCAATTTTTATGCTTATGTGGCATCGGTGACCTTCCAAAAATTCCCATGACAGTGCGAAATCCGGTTTGCACACTACGAGCTGGCGTATTCCTGCACGTTGGAATCAATGAACTTGCGGTGGAATTTGATTCTCAGGAGCTTTTAAAACGCTTAATGTTTGAGTCTCGGAACAGCGCACCAATTTCGCTATATTCCGCACTTCGCAATAGTGAACAAGAAAACAAGTCGGAATAAACAAAAAGAAGGAGGAGGTAGAGAACTTTCCAGGCTCACGTGCCAACTAGCGAGGAATAGCGCTGTTTACAGCTTCAGCGAACGCAAACGCATATTACTTGGAGAAAACTTGCACGCCGGAAGCGCTCCTACTTCCTAAAGGCGGACACCTTGATAATCGTGTTTCAGAACATTTGCGAGAGTTTCGTGGCCTATCTGAATGTTGCGCGCAGTCGCATCGGACAGGAACGCATATTCATGGTAGCGAAAAATATTGTCATGGCGATGGTGAATGTCGACAGGAATGTGATTTGTCCGGGCAAGCAAGAATCGCGTTAAACAGGTTGAGAGGGCGAACGATTTGTTGGAGCGGATTAAAACGAGTCCATATTTTGCCAGTATTTGTATCCAGATGGAGGAAGTGATTGGTCCGTAAACAATCACGAATCGGACGACAGACCTCTGATATTAAGCTTTAATATTAACTTTAGAATACTTTCTGGTGATTTTCGCTAATTATTCCTCTGCCTAACTTGTCTTTTCGGGGTTTCGTAGATTGTGGCTAGGTTTGCGCTTTTCTAACATGATTTCGATCGTGCGACACGTAAGTGCAAAAGATCATAGTCCCCGATTAACATTTTTATCGACGTACTTTAGTTCATTCGCCGGATATTGCTTTTTCTTCATTGGTCCAGGTCCTTACATTTTGAATAATGTTCAGTCTTTTCATGGTAAACTTGACATGATTTTACCCTGCATGTTATGATGGATGCACTTGTCCGTGCTAACCATGACACTACCACAGATTGCATACTGTATTTAGTATTAAATTCAGAATCTTTGAAGATGCAGACTGCAGCAGACACGTTCTGCTGAACGGATGAGTATATGTCGCTTGTAACGAATTTTCTTCAGAATTCGGCACATAATTAAATTATATCAAAGACCAATAATGGCTACTACCAAACAAACCCCTTTGGACTGCCTGGATGAGAGTGATCAGTGCCGGACAGTTCAGATATTTCATTTTACAATCTTCGACAACTTCAACATATCGCAGTCGTACATGTACACAATTATATTTCGTATAGCCGCAATTGCTGACAACGCTGATTACAAAATACTTAAAATTATCAGTATTTCTCCATTGGGTTATATGTGGCGCATGACGTTGAGCGTTAACTAACCAAACTCGCAGTAGTAATACGAGAGCAGGAGATTTATTTCCGTAATTCCTCGGTATCTAGTTCTAATTCCTATTACGGAACTCCGTCCCGGGATAACAAAATCTCCCAAACCAAACAATCTCCGGTCAAA
>JAQGAU010005594.1:0-10115 GCA_034698045.1 Paramacrobiotus richtersi
AGCGAGTTAGCGGAACTAAGAATCAGTGGCCGAAGGGAAGTTCAATTGCAGGAAGCTGCACGTAAGTTATGCGACCTATCACAGTAAACAAATAAATAATACGCATACAATGTACCTGTCGAAAACGTTTCGTACTTCTGGAAACTTACTTCGAGACTTGCCGCAACGGGCTGTAGTACCGCCCAATCAAAATGCCACAAACTATTAAAACTCAGGTCCAGAGTAGTCAAAGCGGACTGCACCCCAGCACTCATTTCGCTAAAAGCTCCTGGTTCAATATTTTGAAGAGAGGTGCTGGTGATTGTTAGCTTTGTCAGGTTGGAAAATCCGACAAACACTCCAGTAGTCAACGTTAGCAGCCTCCCGCAGACAATCTCCAGTTCAGCTACTGTGCTTTTAACATTTTCCAACCAGGGACCGAGTTGTTTGGCGCGGCCCTTGGTAAAATCGAAGTTAGTGAAGCTGATAAACTGCAGACTGGTTCCTTCCCATAGACGCATGGAGTCGGTGCTGAGATACGAGTAGGAGCTGATGTCTGCCTGGCAATACGTGTACCTAAACGATTCCCACTCTTCTTCTCGAACGCCGAGGTAGAGAATAGTTAGATTAACTGGGAGGGACGATACAGGAAATACGGACTCGTTGGTCATTGGCTGTTTCCGGAAACACTCGCAGCCGAAGCGATGGTTTATATAATAGGTCGAGAGCACGCCACATGAACAATTTGGAACAGTTATCTCTGCTCTTCCAGTACTGAATATTAAGCTCAGTATCAACATATGAAAAAGCATCTGTTGCTTTGACATGTCGATCGCTTTTGGCAGGAGCTACTGGACGAGTACTGGCGGAGTACAGGATAACGAACTGCACGGAGTAGAGTTTTTAAACACGCGCAAGTTCGGAATATTATATTACGCATTATATACTTACGTCAAAGCTTCCGGTTCTATCGAAAGCCTAGCGGACTGGCATACACTTCCGCAAATTTTGCCTGCAATTCAACGAACAGATGCTGTGGTACGTCCGTTTCGCTGTGCGGGTTTTTTGGCGACATACGGACATATGGCCTTTAACCATTTCTAGTACAAAATTTAATTACAATTTTGGTTGTTCGTTACTTGTACCGAAAGTGTTCTTTAGCTGATCATAACTTGTATTCTGCAGCTGCATGACTGCATAGTTTAGACTGTTACCCACAAACACGAATGACTCGTTAAGACCTGGCCATATATATCATGACACCTGCAGCCATTACCCGTACTTAATCGTTTTGCCAGGAATTAACAAGTCTACGTACTCGTCAAGCATTCCGTTGTCCAAATAGAATGCACTCAGGTCTCAGTCGAAAATACAACTTTCGTAATTAAAAATTTTGTACTCGTGCCGCACTGCCGTCACAGTCAGAAATCGTCGAAATCAGGAGTTCTGCAAGGGTGTATTACGTACAGTATGTATCATATCACTGACTAATCGTATCCTATCTTTTGACACTAACAAGTAAGCAGCCGTTTTTGGTCGACTTCACCGTACGTGCCCGCTTTTTAGTTCACTGAAGAATTCAACACCTGTACAGACTGTAACGACTATCCAGGTACCGACTCTATAAATATCCTACGAAATAAATCGTTAACTTTAGAAGACCTCATATTCTCTGAATCCAGCATCGCGAAATCTTTTTGAATGTTTGGTAATCCGCAAAAACGCTAAAAGCAAATTTGATTGTGATAAAAATATTATTTTTTCAGAGGTGTTCAGAATTTTCGGATTTCCTTGATCTGGTTATTTTCAGAAATTACCGACCCGTTTTTTGAGCTACATACTGTATAACATGGCGGTCTATGGCTGACCCATCCAAGCAATTTTATAAAAAGCTATAATAAGCAGATTATAATAAAAACATAATAATAGCAAGAATTTTTAATTACGGAACGGCGGCCTCTCAGCCGTTCTTTCTATTGATATTGATTTTCAACAAAAATAGCCCTCGCTGCGTACATCTTACTCACGATGTTTCCGCGTTTACATCGGTAATGACATTTTCATTGAAATTTAATTAGTAACTTTAAACAACCAGCTTCCAGGAGATCTCGCATTAATGTCCTAATTGCAAGTTTTGCATTACAGTGTCTCTTAATTAAACATAATTCATGTAACGATGTATCTGCATATATGCATCAGGCTAACTGCCTCTTCCCAGGACAGTGCGCTCGACATCTGCTTTTGTTCATTACCGTGCATAATATCAACGGGTCTCGAGTATGTAATCACAGAAGGAATTGCTATTACCTGTAGAGATATCGGGAGCTCACTGTGCTAAGCCCAGTGACATTCCCACAAGCATTGCGCGTATCTCTTCTTGTCGTTAGTCAAATTCGCCCCATAACGCAGCGCGCGAGTAAGGTCTGTAATAATTCGGTTTATCTTGTTCCGTGCATGCTAGCGGAAGCAGTTTCTCGTCTGAATCTGGATTTTTTTTGCCATTTTTTTTTCTTTGCCATTTTTCGGATATGACAATAGGCAAGTAGATTTTGTCGACAGTCTTTTCAAACGAATCCCTCCTTTGTACAAAAGCCAGCAATGACCGGAAACGTGTCTGCTGCCAACAATACTGCGGCAATTGATCAGTTTCAGTTGCTCGAACACTGGACATCGAGTATGACGGTAACATGTGTGATGGGCTGTCTAGTCTGTGCAACAAACGCGTTTCTACTCAATCTTTACCGCGCCAGACCAATACTTCGGACACCATTCGGGGTGTACATCAATGTCATTGCCCTGACCAATATCAGCTTCAGCATCTGCACCAGCCCTTTACTTCTCCTACTAAAAGATATCATCGCTGTTCGTAATCACTCCATCTTTTGCATAATTGTGAAGTACTTGGAGTTGGTCCTCGGGGCAGCATCACCGGTACTTCACATGCTCATTAGCTGTAATCGCGGCTGGGCGATTGCATTTCCTCTCCATTACACACTCCGACATTCCTACAGAGTTGCGACGTTAGTCTGCTGGGGGACATTTTGGACCATCAGTATATGTGCATTTCCGCAGATTGTAGCTGAGAGTTTGTTCTACCGCACGGCCAGCGCAAACCAGCACTGCAGCCTGAGTGATCAGTATTTTAATGTCGTTTGGATAAAGGTCATGTCCGGGTTGTTTTTCATCACGCCAGAATGTCTCATCATCCTGACATATCCACTGTTTGTCTACCATCGAGTGCGTTACCGAAGAAAGATCCGAAATATTCGACAAATCGGTGTCGTTGCGAATGAGACAAACACACAGGCACATACGGAAAGCCTTCGCGCACAAGTTTCCAGAACGCAAGCTACTTCGCATTCGTTCCTGATTCTCACTGTACTGACTGCGAGTGTGTTTCTGCTGTGGACGCCCAACAACATGTTCTACTTGTTGATTGAATATGTCAACCCTGGGATTGTACTTCCGATTGGCACTAGTCTCAAGATGCTGCAGGCCGTTCTTGATCCAATTCTGTTCATTGTTGCCTTGCAAGATGTACGTGCAGCTTGTGTTCACCTGTTACAAAATATACGCATAATGCGCTAAGAGAACGGTTCTTTTTTGTATGCTGACTGTTCCTGTGTTGTAGAAAAGCGATGTTTGTAACTACCGTTAGTACAGTATGTAATGCTTCTACAGGTTTTTGTGTTTGAATGTGAACAGTAAGGAAAGTTTTCTTTTCGATTACCGGTAATGGCAAAATATGCAGGGAAACCAGACGATTTGAGCGGCCGGACGGTGAAACCACAAAATGGATGTCGACTGAAAATTAAACGACGACACAGTCTCTTCCTCAATCTGTCAGTGCTGGAGCATTTCTCTCGATAACAATTCAAACTATCTTATTATTATTATTATTTAATTGACCCGAATACGTGATTAGTGTTCGTCGTTCAGCACATCAAACGACAATACAAAAGTGCCCTCGCGGACAACAGAAACGTCTTTCAAGTTTTGTTCTGTAATTCCAGTTTAGTCAGTCTCCTGTCAGACTACCGTAACTATGGCCGTGTCGCATTTTGCTGACCCTGCGCTTGGGAATGTATTGGCTCACTGTTTATGGGAACTTCACTCCGGCTCCTACCAGAGAAGCCAGGTTGTCCGGATGGTACGTAATTTCATCGCTGTTATCTCCGTGGGGAGACTTTAAGATCGTCACCAGGAAGCATACCAATCCGTCCAACCAGACACCATCGTTAGACAAAGTTACTATAATAGTGTGTGCAGGTGACCATCGACTCTGGCTACTTTGCTTAAGTCATCGTGAAGTGAGTTACGTAAACTGGAAATATGACTACTCTGACGTTATAAGAACCCTGGTTATGAGTGTTTAATTTGTAACTCTGTACAGGTAGTTCTCGCTTTCACACGCGACACTGTTTTTCCTAACAGTAATTAAAGTATAATTAACAGCGGTATCGCGCTCGGTGATACTGAACACTCAGGTCTCAGACCAATAAGATATCCATTGTCTATCGAAAATCCGAACGAAGGGTTAAACAGTTTTGACAATAGTCAGGGTTTCAAACCACCTCGGACATGTACACTAGAGTCATTATACGAAAATGGTATCGAGGGTAATTCAAGCCCTCGATTCACAGAACTTATTCAGGTACATGCAGTGGGCATGTCAATCGGCATCCAGTTTCGACGTGCCATGTGGAAACCCGCAACACCTTGAATACGCCGATCATCCCACGCACTGAACGGCACCCATTCATTGTCCGACAGAGATAAAACGAAACCAAACACGGCACTGTGGTGGACATGTGGCTTGCTGCCGACCCCAATGCGAACGTTATGCCCCGTGTTGCCTTGGACGTCCCATTCCCACCAGCAGGCGCCTTTGAGAGAATGCGCCAGGGCGTTCCGCTCGGCTGGCAGAAAAGCCAGGTAACACTGGTCAGTTCGATCCGTGTCCTGGTTGTCGTAGGATGCGATGCGGATGTGTTTTCCGAAGCGAAGTATATGCCGTAGCAGCGAACAGCACTGCGGCGCCAAATCCGGACGGGCATACAGTAAGAATAACCGACGTCTGGGCTTCGTGGGTGCCGCGTACACCACTTGGAAGTAACAGCTCAAAGGAGCCGGCAAGGGAGTGCGGGGTGTAGTGAGGTATGGCAGCTCCGGTTTAAATGTAGACATGATGCCGTGCTGTAAGATATGTCTGGCTTCGTCGCCCGTCAGTACCCCATCCTGCAAAGACGACAATATGGTTACACTGAATATGGTGCAATGGTAAACTTGGTGTCCGCACCGTGACGGGTCCGTTGGTCAGTTCGGTGGCACTGAAGAGAGGGAAGCGGATCGAATATAGCAGCGTGCCGAAGGCTTCCCGCAGTGCGTTCCCTGTCGCAACGCCAACGTTTTGCTTTATCCAGCTGCAAATTGCAAAGATTGAATACCACGGTTCAGGTTTAAGCCGACAGCGTTAGTGGAGTCTCCCACGCATCAGTGAACCTCGCATTCATTCGGCATGATTCTTGTTGTTATTATCGTAACACAATTGTAGACAACCCAACCCAATATTATGGTTTTTTTAAGAATGCTCGAGACTCGTTCACATGCAATGCCAAGTTTTGCATTAATAGATCAGAAATTTATAACTTTTTACCGTTTACCGGTGTGACTGACTAAAAACCCGACAGCTTTAATTGACCATATTATTGGAATGGGTCGCGTATTTCTGCCCAATTAAGCGTTGAAATAAGTTACTTTAACAAAAGTAATACGGTAGTGCCACACGGAAACCCGACAGGCAGATACCATGCACTGCCCGTACAATCATGATCTGTGAACGAAATTCAATAAACGCCATGTGTACGACTGCAGTACACATGGCGGCGAGGTCAACAGTATATTTGTTTTTACCATAACTCGGCGAGTGTCATGCAATGCATATGCTCGTGCTTACCGGCGAATACCATGATAGATTTCCGGCTCTCTAGCATTCAGATGGACGTAGTCTACAATTCGCTTCAGGCAATCAAAGGACAGACGGAGAAAAGCGTCACTCTGCAGGATGTGAGAAGCCCTCAGGGCAATCCTGGCAAGAGCAAGGGAGGCCAGATCCTCTTCGTCCATCTGAAGTGCCTATAAAAAGATCAGTTTTGCTCTGTTGTGATTGAATATTGACTAATTGTGTACGAACAGAGCAGTATTCCACACTTTGCCGACGAGAGTATGTCCGTTACAGTCCTTACAAGCACTTAACTCTACAGACCCCAACATATTTCGCACCCGATACAACCTAAAGTTACTTCTGTTAATTTGCCTAATAACTGCGTCGGCATTGCGATTTTCCTTCGTATGGGTTTGTTTCAAGCTGCCGCATCAGCGGATGTGACACTAAACATCTATGAGCCAGTTTCCACTAGTGGACATCTCATCCCAGTTACCAAAACTCAAAATTTTAACATTCAAATTTAAATAAATTAGAAGCATTAGGCAAAATTTAGCATTATGCGCCAGTCGAGATACTGTTGACACTGTTGACATCAACCCTTACCATTTGGAAAACCAGGCAAGCATCCTTTCCGAATACAGTAACATGCAGTTGAATGTGATCCCGGCAGAAACGTTCCAGCTTCTCGATAAGGTACTTCCTGGCACAGTACAGAGTGTCCAGTGCATCGTTCAGGCATTTAACATCCAACTCAATGTGCGATTCTCCAGATGCGTACCTGCAATTAGGTTTTTCAGTGAAACAACCTGGCACAACCGAAATTTAAGCCGGCAGATAAAGATCTTCCATGCCAACGCAGCAGTACAGCCTCTTACAATATTATATATGCATATTATGCATGCTTTACATATGCTGGTGACGGAGGATATAGAAAGAGAAAAGGTCAATCGGATCCGGATAATCACATTCAGTTAACCCTCAGTTAACCCTCGGTTAAATCATTACCGTTCAATGAGTAAATGAGTTAGTACGGTGCCACCAGGAAAACCTGGATGCACCGGTTTATATGATTGCCGCTGTTACCCACGCATTAGCCACGATTCAATTAATTTGCCCATTCAATGTTTATGTGCAGCTGCAACCAATAAAAGTCAATGAATGCTGTGTACTCACTGGAGCAGGTGTTGGAACGCATTTGGAGTTACGTCGGGAATCTTGATGATGCCTTCCGTTTGGGGGAACAAGCCGTAGAACATCGCCTGAAACATCGAACTCGCCATCGCCAGAATGAACCTCCAAACACGATGCATAAAGGTCACAGGTGACGGTGTACGGTTCAAGTTACAGCACTTAGAATTCAACGCACCATCGCCCAGATCAATATACTGCATATTTTGATGATTTATTGCCGAATAAAGACACAAAACCAAGCAAACTGACACTTACTTATGGCATTTAAAAATCTTCTGCTCTTCTCTGCTTCCATCGCCGACGAGGAACGTCACATCGCAGGGGATCTCTTCGTCCGGATGCTTGAGCAAATAGCCAGCTCGCTTGCGGATATTTTTACTCGACTGCCAATCTTTCGTCTTCGTCTTCAGTGACGATTCACCAGGCATTCTTATTGTGCTAAAATAACCTGGGTGAACTAAAACACGAGACTGAAGTAAACTGGCTATTTCTCACAAAAACTGCACAGAATTGCATAAGAATATTATAACGCTCTGAATGATGATGAGGAAGACTGTTGCAAAACTGTTCAGGAATGGGCAATTGATCTGCAGGCGGATAATTGTCTCGCTGTTCAAATGAATGGATCAAGCTCTGATCCTCTCAGCCAGCATCTCTGATCCTCTCATTAGCCAGCTCTGCCTAAGCTGTTTATGAACAAAGCGTCCCGGCAAGAAGCTTTGTAGGAATCTTTACTGATGGTAATCAAGCGCCTAGTCTGCGATCAAAACATGAGAAAATGACCCATTGCGAAGTTCGCTGTCATACCAGGCTGCCTTTCCAACCCAAAGGCCATAAAACTGTCATTCAGGTAATGGACTTGGAAAACGGTTACAAGAGAGAAAGTACAGAGAAGGCCGCCGCATCCCAAATCAGAGAAGGCATCATTTCTCAGCTGATACGCTGCCTTAGAACAAAAGCGGCGGTAAGCACAGTGACTACCACAGTCGATCTCGGATGTTGACAATCAGGCAATAAAGGCATTTATAGCCAAATCAAATCATCAGCCAAGTCCCATTCTGGCCCAAACTAGTTGTGACTGGAGACTGAAGATGTCGTGATATCTAAGTACGAAGATGTGATACGTGACATACTTCTAAAGATATATGAGCATCTGGGGAACCAAAGGTTACCGCTCGAGTGCCAACCAGAACGTCCGCGCCCCTGCCATCAATTCGGAGATGGTTTGTCGAAAACGGTAAAACGGATTTGTGATATGCGGTTGTAGAGAAGTCTGTTTACATACTGCACTTTCTCATCCATCATGACGATCATGGGTTGAAGCGTCAGGCAGAAATGGAACTGTATCAAGCTTACTACATGGTGAAAAGAGCATAATTATGATTAAATTACATACAAATTCTAAATAATCACAATCATTACTGTATATAAAAATTAAATGTAATATTTTGTGCAATATCATTATATGCTTAAATCATATAATGATATTACACAAAATATTGTGTTTATTTTTCTTTCATCAAAACCAGCTTACGGCGCTTGTCATCTCGTGTTTGCACTTTACAGTGCTGTTTCTGTTAGCGTTGATATAACAAGATTCAGTGTTTGCAAGAACGGCCAAGTATTACAGTATTTACAAGGTCAATTCAGTTCACGCAGTTAGTAACGGCCAATGTTATCTACACCTATCTACATGAAACTTGTGTACTGTAAAATGTTTATTTCGATAACATAGCACATTCTATACTACCCGAAAACATCTAACCGGTACCAGTAATAACTGATCGCAGACAATCATTGTGAATTCTTCCCAGCGAGCGGTGTGTTCTTTTTTGTTTAATGTGTCTGCCAGTAATGGCTCTTTCTCTGATTTATCTGTCCTGCAGCTGTGCCATATCTGTGATAATTGTTCTGTTCTGATTGCTTGCTTGCACCGCGCGAGAAGACTTGTGTCAGTTTCATTCCCATTCAGTCTGACTTCAGTTGGGTCAATTCGGGAATTCTCTCGCCACTCCCTTGTTTTGATGGAGGGAGCGTTTTTTGGTTTTATTCTCTGATTATTTGTTCATTTGTTCGTGGCAGAATCATATGCTGGCTCATTCTTTGTATTGTTCAGTCATTTGTATTATCATTCAATATTATTAAATTTACGGCAGACTACACGGTTTCATCGAACTGTCATCTGTGGTCAGCGAGCAGCAGAATTAATAGATAATATACAAATTTATTTTACATTTCGGTTGGTTTACTAATCCCCTCGGTCCCCTTGGGGGCAGAGGGGATTCGAAGCTCTGTTCTACTTTTTGTACCTGTACATGTGAGCGCGCTGGTTTTTTGTTAATGCGGAAAAAAAATGTGAAATAGCTAGCTGCCTTCATCAAAATTCTAGCTTTTAATCAGTTTGTTTGGTCGATATCCCAGTAAATGCACATAAATACGACGATGATTCCTGAGGGATAGCTCGGAGACAGTTTCGTTGAAATATCTAAACTAATTTCAAAACCTTCGAAGGTTACTGTATTTAACAATTTCACAGACGTTCTGTAGTTCTGTTACTTCTGTAGTTTTGTAGTTCTGTAGTTCTGTTGATATTAAAACAGCATTCCTCTCTCAACCGCTCTTTACATGTACTACGTACTTACTTCCATATCGTAAGTCCGGTGAATCATCGTTACATATAAAAAATTTTGCAATGGGAACGAAACGCTGCATCATGCGCAAGCTGCGCACAAGTATCCGTATAGTGTCCGCTGTGTCAGCCCGTGTGTGTCATTCACATTAAATCACGAAATTGGCCAGTACTGGCAAATTTATTCGTTGGATTTTTGACTGCGGCTTACTCCGCTGACTGATTCTTTCCATGTAGCTTCCCGTAAGCATATCCCCACAGCCATAACATGCCATTTGGCAGTACGAAATACGCTTGGAACAGCGTCGACGTCCGCGGAGATGACGGACTACTCCACCATGGCCGAGTGATTGATTCTGTCCCTGAGGG
>JAQGAU010005595.1:0-10115 GCA_034698045.1 Paramacrobiotus richtersi
GTTGCGCTTAATGGCAAAAACTTCATATCACCGGCTTCGGTTGCCGGGTGTAGGTTTTCCGGAAGCATTTCCGATCCACTAGAGCTCTCCCGTTCGGCATGTTGTGGGACAAGCTCTTCCGCTACCGGTTCTCCGAGCAGCCAATAGCACGGTTGAGGACCTTTACCCTGAAATTATGAATGAAGATATTTTGTATTTTATAAACAAACAATGATTATTAAATAATTCTACAGAAATTATTGAATAATTATACAGAAATTATTTATAATATACAGAAATTATTAAATATACAAATGTACAGAAGTTAATCCTACAGAAATTAGTTTTAATTACATATACAGAACTTAATAAATAATACACAAATGCACAGAAATTATTTTTTCAACCTAATTAGCAAATCCTTACCTTAATATCTATTACGCCTCGAAACTGGAATCGAAATTTTCCCCAATTCCGTATCAAATGTTCGCGTCCTTCCGAGCTGACTTGAATCTTCATAGCTAAACATTTGGTACCACGTATATATAAGCATGACCTTTGCATTTTCTCACGGACTTGCAAGAAACAATTACTAGTATGTATCGGATTTCGAGTGAAATATTTGCTTGTTAAATTACGAACCTTGCCCAAAGGAAGTCATTCGAGATGCCATGTTTATCGTATCGCCAAACCTAAAAGATATTTTTTCATAAATGGTTGATTTGGTATCGGATCTATCCCTTTTTCTCTCCAAATTTTCTCTACTTACAGGCAGTATCGTGGGTTTCTTTGTCCAATAACACCGGCCACACATGACCCAGTATGTATACCGATCTTCATTAGAAGACCTGTCCTATTACCGACAAAGTCCTTATTCCTGATATCCGGTGGCTCTTTAGACTGGAATGTTTCGGCTTCTTTCATAAGTTCCAATGCTACACTGGCAATTTCTCGGGAATGCTGTTGACCATTGCGAACCGGTACACCGCTTGCAATCTGCGGATATAGAACACTTCGTAAGCTCGGGAAGGTAGTCATAGAAATTTTTTATCTCCTAGACTGTGCTGTGTGTAGTCATTCGCTTCATGAATTCGCAGCTTTTAACGCTGTGTAAAAAATTTACAGAAAATTAAGATAAAAATTAAGATAATTTTTCAATTCAAAATTATAAGAAAACACAATCCGTGTCAATCCCCCCAGGGAAAAAGAAAAATAAACCCCAGAGCCACCTAAAATAAAAGTTAAACATATGTTGACAGCACAAGGTATTGGGTATGCAATACCGGCACTCTTTTTACGAAAATGACATCTCAAGTGAATTATTTGTAAGTAGAATCTACAACAAAGTCCACAATAATAAATAAAGTTGACATTGCTTGAGCGCACATAATTATAAAGTGCGATGTATAATTATAATAACGTTTTTGACACATAACGTTTTGTACTTTTTTGGATGTTATTGTGGTATATATTTGAGGTTTACATTTTCAAAGCGTATAATACATAGATTCTTAGCTTACATTGAGCATTACAGAAGGGAAAACGAATTTTCGTAATTAATATGTTATTACTAAGTTTATGAGCAGCCTATCTGCTGCAAGATTGCACAGAGATGCAGATCGGTTTCAAACTTTCAACGATATAATTATCTAGGAACTCCAGAAGTAGAAATAATGATTCGAAAGAGCAACGTATCGTGCATGCTTGTGGCACAATGCGTTCTCCAGATTATGATCATATAATTACGAAATTCATCCATTCTTTTCAAGTAGACAGGGGGTGCGTTCTTAATCCAGCTTTTCTGTTACTAATTTCTGCGGTAATGAAAAAGCGTCATTTATACGCAGCGTACCATGTATGAATCCGAAATAGTCTCCACTTTGTAGACATCAAAGCGCGGAAGTGTTGCGTCAAACATGGAATAAAGGTCATTCAGTAAGGCCACAATCTGCAATGGCGTGCTAGTCGCCACAATGGAGCCGAAATTTTCCAGTGCGGTGAATCCCACGGTTGTCGAATTAAATCCCTCGGGATCCACTCGAATACCCTTCTTCAGAGCAATAACGACATGCCTATCAAAGTTCCGGTACAATATTACACGCAATACATTCAACAATATATCACACGTTGTAGACGTTATTGGACAGACTTGGCCGTACTTCAGACATGTAATTTTATCTATCCATAGACTAGTAAAATGCACACTTATAACCACTTATAAGATTGATCTAGTGGCTCCGAAATAAGGTATCTCAAAAACGAGTGTTTCGTTAATATAGTTTTCAACATATTTAACATTTTAGTAAAAGGCTGCTTTTTATATATGAGTTTTTTTTATATATGTTTTCCTTAAATGAGTTAACAATCTAATGCGTCATCGGCACGTACTTTCGATCCTACTGAAAGCTGATTTTCAATTACAATTATTTTAATGTAACGAAGTTCATTTCTTTTTGGTGATGACTGCAAAACTGTTAAACTACATAAATTTTCTGGGAAACGGTATACAATTAAGATTCCCTTATGCCGTTCCGTATGCATCACCAAGTAAAATATTAATCGCGAAAATGCGGCTTTGCTGTTGATTTTCAAGAGCTAGCGTTAATATATTTTGTAAATTGTGTGTTGCATTTTCACCGTTCTTGTCCCCGGCAAGTGTAGTGTTTGTACTTACTTTGGGAGAACCTGTAGGAGTAATTCTTCAGCCCGTTTCTTCTCTTCCATAGCGCCATGTGTTGCCAACTGGATCCTGGCCTCCAGCGCGTCCGCGTGGGCATTTAACCTTTTCAGTAGTTCTTCGACCAGATTGTATTCACGTTCGAATCCCGGTACCGTTTTCAGCTGATGCGCAATTTGTTGAATTGTCGGTCGCGAGGCCGGCTTTTCCTCCCAACAGCGATCGATTAATTCACTGAATTTGGGAAGGATGTTGTACAAGGGAATTTTCGGCCGGAACGGCGTCTTCCCTTCATGACGCACTAACTGGATAATTTCTGGAAAACCCATCGATGGTTAAACATTCATTATTGCAGTATAGCTTAGTACAACTTCTACGCAAGTATTCGTAAATTGTCGTTATTTATAAGCTATATTTTACTACTGATTTAACTACTGCTATATTTTTATTTATTTATCTTTTTTATTTATTTCTACATTTGTATACGTAGTCTGTGCAGTTTTTTGTTTTTACATATATATGCAAAAACTTATCATATCTAACCACAGAAAGTCAGGAAGTTTTAGATATAAAAAAGCTCTTGATATATAAGTCATACGTGAAACAATATGAAAATAATAATAATAATAATGAAATGATACAACTACAAAGCCGCGGCCAAGCAGATCAATAAATGAATTTAAATTTTAATGCACTTGAAAATGCGTTATTGACATTTTACTATTTGCATCACATTAAACAGACATATGTATGTGTATACATCTGTATGTCACGGTCTCTGTTTATCGTCGTGGTTTTTACTCGCTTTTATCACCGGTAAAAAATTAATACTAATATTTGTCTTTCCCACAGGACAACCATCCACATCACCGTGCTGGCATTCAGTGTAAAGAAATTACCTTCCGCACTGTAGTCGGCAATTTCGATTTCCGTTTGAAACGGTTCAATTTCACACAGGACTTCCGCCATCACATGCCCATAAGAATACATGTCCGCCTCCCGGCTACCTTGGTAGACATTGACCGTGCTGCGCAGCTGCTCCGGTGCATAGGTAATGAAAGCATTGTCAGCGGATGTACGACGGGTGAAATCTGGCTGCGGCCGGGGGAGGATATCCAGTCGGAAGTATGCCACTTTCAATACCAGACGATTATCCAGCAGACAATTGGCGCGGGACAATGCGCCGTGGTGTTCAATGGAGGATGTATGGAGATATGATAGCGCCTATGGGAATAGAAAGAAAAAATTGCGGAAAGTGCACGTGACGGGATGTGAGGGAACTAGTACCGGAGAACAAACACGTGTGCACATTATGTAGTTTAGAAATAACGACTACTGACCAGTTTATGTTTAAATCACATTATAGTATTACTTACGTTCAAATGAACTCCAAAACAAATTAATTACGTTTACGGTTCTTAAATATAAATATAAGTATCGAAGATAAAATGTCCGCAGAAAATTCGCAAAAAAATAGTATTACTCACGTCCAAACGAGTTCCAAAACAAATTAATTATGTTTACGGTATTTAAATATAAATATAAGCATCGAAGATAAAATATCTGAAGAAAATTCGCAGAAAAACCGGAAAAGAAAATAGTCCGTTTGTGTTGTGAAATGGTACGAGTCCTGAAAATTAATTTGCAGTGCGCATTTTAAAATAGCTCTTTTCAAACAGCACTCAAGCCTTCGGTACTTACACTGGTCAAATCGGCTATCACGGAATTCTTGATCAGGGCATCAAACCGGATTTTCTGTTCCCGCATAACAGTGGCCAAACTGCCCCTGGGTGTTACCTCACACACCACTCCCATCACAGTATCCATGGGACAAAATCCATAAAATTTGAGCAAAGTGTTTGACGTGGCACTTTTCATCTGTCGAAGAATCATCCACACATAGAATTATGTATGAATATGTGTATGACGATGCATAATTTAGCGAGCAAAAAAATTACTCATTGTGAAACACTAAATAATAGATGTTACCTTAAATATCAATTTTTCATCTGGTATTTTTGGAACGAATTTTGCAGATAATGGTACTTTGTGTAACCAGAATCGCTTTCCACGGTAGAGTATGGTGGACTTGAGATTGTGGGCGCTATGTACAGATGCCATTGCTTGGAGTGGCGCGCGATTCCGTTTTTCCTGTTAATACACAAAAACTTGCATATATGCGATACTGCATACAGTATACATATAAATGTGTTCCTAGATTAAATAATTAAGCAATTGACTCATAAATAGCTCAAAACATTAATTATTATATATATTATAGATAAATAATCGACCGGTTAAAACGGCCTGCACATCTTTTTGTTGACTAAGAAATCGGTATAATTGTCACGATCTTTAAAAGGTTTACGTACTTCAGTTCTTTTGAACAACGTGCTGCCGAGATAACCGGTGGCGGCACTTTGTCCACCAGGATTATCCATCATAATGTCATGGAACGGTATATGCCAGTGGGTATTTTCTTCCCCGTCGGCTGTCTTCCTGGTGCGTCTGCGTAATACAAAAGCATTTAGAAAGGTCATGTAATAAGGCGTATATTCTTTCCTATGGACGTCAATGGGGTTAGTGCTGTTTTATAACCTGCTCTGTTAAGATGGGTTTTATAATTACAAACCTGGCAAACCAGAATAATCCGGCACCGAGGACAACCGCCGCTAGAGCCACGCCGCAGTAGATGGCCACCAGTTCTTGTTTCGCTAATAAACAAAATTAATGATTTTTGCTATGCCGAAATGCGTAACTATATACGTGTACAAACGGATATAGAAGGTGTCAATTACGCTGTAATATGAAGAGAATAATGTAACTTGTGTACTGCTTTGTATATATGCGATATGACAACGTTGGATATACAGTTACATTTGAATGCAAAAAGTTTCGAATCAGATTATTAATTTATGGAACCTTTATTTCATAGGTAGCTAGCTTTGAATAATAAAATAATAATAATAATAAAAACAAATACTTTTTTATTTAAATAAAAAAATATATTTTAAAGTTGTTTAGTTTATATAAATATAAAAAAAATTTTTAAAGATGTTTAAATTTTAATAGAATAAAATAAATCACCCACATTTTTTTAAAGAATTTTGAATTTTATTCGTTTAAATTGAAGGCTCTTTATAAATGTACTCGGCTTACAAACATGACAGCTGTTGTCAATGTATTCAAATCCACATTCTGGTTTGTTTGGCGGCGGTGAAGCACGGTACGCCCACGTAATATTATTCACGACCGAGGGAGCCAGGTAATTCGATACGGTATCATACGTAAACACTTCCTGCAACAGGATCATTATTAATTATTTACCTTTCATTAAACCGCAAAAGGTACTGTAAAAACACTGATTTGGAGCTGAATAAAGCGAACCTTGAAGTTATATGTGTCGTGGTCCATAGTGGTTACCACGTAAACATATAATTCACGATCACCATGATCCAGGATAAAATCTCCGGTTACTGATGAAACCAGTTGTCTTTCTAAGGCATGCTGCATTATTTCCATCCCTTTTCCATTGTGCTCGGTGATTTCATCCCACTTCTGCGCTGTTTCATTGATCAGCTAATAAAAAATTTTATTTACAGTATATGACAAAAATTCTGTTATAAGCACTTAATTATACCAATGTGGCAATTTATATCTAATTTAAATTTTTTTTTGTATTTTGTCCCTATTTTCTTTATTATTTTTTCATGACAGACCACTTATTTGTCAATACCAGACTTGTTAAAAACACTAGCCATCATTATGACCAAACGTTCCCATTATACACATTTTGTCCTATTAATTGTAAAATTAGTTAGCTAGGAAATTGCGATAATTAAAAATAAATGGTACAATTGATAAACATTAGTGGTAAGCACAAAATCTTATTTACAGAATATGACAAAGATTCTATAGATAAGCCCTTAATATTCATAATAATTATAGCAATTAATCTTCAATTTAAAAATTTTTTTATTTTGTCCTATTAATTGTAAAATTAATTAACTAAGAAATTGCGTTAATTAAAAAATAAATGGTGCAATTAACAACATTAATAGTACACACTAAATCCCAGCACATTTACGACTATATCATTTGATTCTTTTTCAGATGAAAAAAATTGATCTGATTAGGGAATTGTTTGTGCGCCGGATAATTAACTTGTAATCAGATCTACACGTGACGGTTTAGTTGGTAGAAACAAAATTTTCCAATCAGGAATAGTGAGTGCGTCTATCCCTGAAAAACGTACCTTCCCCGTCAGCATCACGACGGTGTGCTGTAAGGCGGTGAAAGGACTGACCTGTTAGTTATAAAGCCGGGTTTATGATTTGACGGCCCCGGGTAGTGGAGCGTTAATTAGTATTTAAATCTGCTCGACTTTCTTACCCGTTCCTTGGCGGCGTAATAAAACTTGTAATCTAGGTATGCTCGATATTTCACTTCCATCTCAAAGGCGGAATAGCCGTCACCTCTCATTACTTGGGTTGAGATGAAATATAGCGACTTAAAGGCTTCTTGGGCTTCCTGGAAATCAGTCAAAGTCGGACGTCAGTATTAGCCTAGTCATGCTTGAATATTCGTAATAATAATACTATGCAACTGTTGACTTAGTTATTATCAATAATTATTATAATAATATTAATGTAAATAATTAACATTTATTTTAAATTAATGCAATAATCAAAATAACTGCTTTTTTTAAAACGTTATGTATGTGCAAAGAAATAGTAGTCGAAAAGTATTATTTACAAAATTTACCTTTAATTCTGTTTGGTAAGTACATTACTACGATTATCACTAACGTATCATAATTTGGCAAAACTTCGATGCTATCCAGTTCAAAAACAGAAATATGGTTTTATTTTTGCGCAGCGCTTACGTCATCAAGTCCATCATTAAACTGCCATTGGTAATATCCGTACAGCGGATGTTCCATAGGAATTGCCGTAATATAAACCTAAAATTAAACATAATTTTGTAAGCACTAAGAATCACAGAGCATATGCGCCATTTCTTAGAAGTTGTATGCAAGTTCTTACAAAATTCCCATTTGTCATTCCCCTCCGATGAGCTGAAACCTAATAATACAAAAAAGGTGCTAATCAAACAACGAAACAGTCGGACAACAAAATAGGTAAATATCGAGCCGGTACCATAATATCCCGTGTTCGGTTCCCGTGTGCACATATAACAATGACTGCAAAAAAACATCGTGTGAACACTGCATATAAGTACGGGTACTTGACCTTACTTCGGCTCTTTCTTGCGGCTTTAATTAAATAGTCGTCATAATCGACAACCGGCGTCCGGTTGCTATCAAAATGAAAGTCTTCAAGATCCGTAGCGGGATCCTCGGAAATGGTTTTAAAAACTCCACTGCAGGTCAGTGCTATGAAATCTCCAAATGCGGGACTGTCATCGCAGATCAACGAGATGGTTGTCCAGTTGAATCGTCGGAGGAACTCTCTTATGACGAGACTGACGGTTCTTTGTTGGTAAACAAGAAGGCGGAGCATGGTGGGAAAGCGGGATGGATTGTCCAGATAGGAGCTTGAGCCTCCACTTGAAAATGCAACAATATAACGTTAACATAATGTTCAGTTGGGATTATTGACATTAACTTCCGGTCCAGTCGTTATTAATTTAATCAGCGATTTAATTAAATTTATTACGAGAAATGCAACAATATAACGTTAACACAATACACATGTCCAGTTGTTATTACTGACATTAGCTTCCGGTCTGGTTGTTATTAGTTTAATAAGCGATTTAATTAAATATATTAAAATTAATGCAAGATTAGTGTACCTAAATATGCTAAGCAATTTGTCATAAATATGCCTGAATAATCTATTTTTCAGTTTTTTCCAGTTTCGAATATATAATTGGCATAAGCCGAAGTTTTATTTTGCGCAGATTGTTCATCACACTCTTGATATACTGACGAAATGTCTACGTCTAATATGCATTGATTTTGATTATTAATGCACTTCGAGTAATTAGAAAAATCTGCGTCATGTTTGATAAAACTTCACGCATTACAGTGTGGATTGTGCTATACAAAAACTGGAGAAACGTTGTTGGAAAAATGCAAAAACCAGAAGAACTCGCCGAACAAGTATGCGTGCGATTAATCAATGCCGGCTGCAAAGGTAAACACACAGACAGCAAATAGGCATATTTTCTTTCCTACACAAGGGGTAATTTTGTTAAGTGATGCCCCATCGTAATATTTGCACTAGGGCAAATTGCATATTCCTTAACATGGTCACGTTTCTTGCGCAACAGAGGGAATCAGTCTGCATGTACGTATTTGTGGGCGACATCGTTATAGTTGACATTTATGGCAGATGCACGTTACCGGCGGAAGTGGGCACCATTACGCTTCTGGCTCAAAGTACATGTCTAAACTTTAGGGAAATTGGAGCACAACAAAATACCCGAGTAAATTATTCGCTCCCCTAAGGAGTACAAATGTCTACCGGGAATTCTGCTCTGGTAGTATGCCCGTTTTGTCCCGCGGAGGAATCGGCACTTACATGACCGTTTCCATTTAAATATGCCGACAGTCGCGACTGCATTTGCCGCTTGACCTTGAATCTTACGTAGCGGGCGTTCGAGAGTCACTCACCTTGAAATTAGCGGAAGATTGGCTTCTGTAAAACAGTAAACAACTGTAACTTTTCAATACTGACAAAGTTTTTAATGAGTTTGCCGTTTTCTTTTCGTTAAGTCTGGCGATTTAGACAACACACATAACATAGTCTTTAAGAAGTTATTTTCCCCAACTAATGTGCCGTCTTAATTTTGTTGTTCCATTAGTCAATATTATGCAACAAAAGTTGTACTTACTTATGTTGCTAGTTATTCGGTGTTGGAAACGCGTCCCCGTGTTTGATAATTAAAATTACATCTGAATTTAATTACTTGTCGAATTTATTATTCTCATAACTGGCGTATACTAAAATGTACCATTCACTGCGTTTAGTTTCAGTTTTTCTGTTCTGCAGGCCAGCATGGGAGTTGACTCAACTGCGACACAGTTTGAATATAAAGTTTTTAATACTTTCTGATTTGTGTGTTACCTCGGGCAAGATCTCCAATCCAGCGGAGAGCGGTGCTGCACGCTAAAATGTACGGCGGTTTTTTACATTTCCTATAAGGTTTCGATTGGCTGACATCAAACTGCAACCAACGACACCGTCGGCCGCAATCCACAACATACCCGTGCTGGTTAAAACCGTGATCCCTGCCGGCATATTGTCTCTTTTTGTCTGCAGACTTTTATTCCGTAGATACTGATACAGATCATTGGCCACAATATCTTCCAGATCGTTGCATGTTTTCACAGCTGGTCCAATGAAATTCACCTTCGCAAAGTGGAATCGCGGGTACATGACATTGAGTTTGTCAACGGCCATATCGGTAACTGGTCCGTAGTAATCATAGCTGA
>JAQGAU010005596.1:0-10110 GCA_034698045.1 Paramacrobiotus richtersi
ATTATTTACGCCATCACCATCGAGAGATTTCGATATCACTTTAAAGCGACCTTGTGCCGACCTTTTGGCAGTTGCACACGCGAGGGCCGGTCGACTACGAAAAGCGGAGAAATCGAAGATGCCGCATCTTAACAAATGCACCATATTTCTTTCAGAATGCTGTTAGCCTGATTTGTTGCGTACAGTGTGCGAGTTTATTAGTTCGCTTATGCATGTTGCTTCTAGAAAATTTTTTGTTTCGCAGGCTAAGAACGATGGCTAATATTTTTACAATTTCAGAAAATTCCGGCACACGTTAAAGTATCTAGCGGTATAAAACTACTGAATGTACATCTCGACTCACTAATAGAAAAATAAGATACATATATGCTGATATACGAATAATTGCGAAATAGAATGTTCAGAATTATTGAATTACCATACAAGCCGTAACTCAATAGCCGATGTAATTTCCACCAATAATCACCTACTTGAATGACGCTGCTGCAAACTTGGAATGCAAACAAAAACATTTCGAAACGTTTATTTTGAAGCATGGAGCAATTCGTGCAGTAATCTATTTATAACAGTATTGATTTGGATAGCGCGCTTACTTCAAGTGCCAGCCAGGCATTGACAGCCATTACAGTTACGCAACCCACAACTTATCGTAAGCCGACAGACTGACATTGGGTTGTTATTTTAATGACCGATCATTATACTTTGTTTCAACCAAAATAGCCAATACTGTCGGGATCGCAGCTGTTTTTCCTCCATCGAAACTGGCGGACTCAGCTGGGTGAAATAAGGAAATCACTGCACATTTTTGTCCGAATTTGTTCAGTCAATATTTTTTATTACAATAACAACAAAAGGTGGTCTCCCGCAATTTGACACCGTTCTACTGAAACGATATTTATTCCGAATGCCACAAAAAAAACGAGCGCCATCGAACAACGCTACGCAACAACGCGCGCCAATACTATGCAAATATGGATCACTGTATACTGCCAGAAAAACCAACGAAAAAGTTCGTTTCGGGAAACGAAACGCAGTATCCAGTGAAAAACAGTTCGATTGTGATATAATAAAAACCCGCTGGCATTTCTACATCAAAATACAAGTACGAAAATTATGCTGAAAATACAAAAGGACAAAATCTAAAAGGAAAGCATTCGTATCTTGACTTCCTTCGCCAATGAATTGTACGTTGCACTCACAGTTGAAAACCACATCTGCAAATGAGACACAGGGTTTTGTCAATCACATCGCGAAAATTTTTGCAACAAGGATAATTACCTGGACGATACCGCATATGGATGAGATCCTTAGACGGCAGAGCTCTCCTTGTTGTTATCTGCAACAAAACACAGTAAATCACTGCCAGTAGTTCCGCATCTACGTATTTTATGAAACCAAAATATTCAATGATTGTGTTAAATGAAAAAGCAACCTTTTCAAATACACTTTGCATATCGTTATTAAGTAAATGTGTTACTCACCATCAGCCGGACGAGCCTTCGTTTTCTTCCCTTGCGACTGCGACAAGTGTGACATGGCGACCGTCTTGGCTGCACGCGCGTGTTTCTTAGAACCAATGGCTTCCGTTGCAGCATCTCCATCATGATCACCATCCTTCTGCTTTCCGGAAACCGCCTCGTCATCATTCTTGTTGGTAGCAGCCTTCCCACGTCCACCGCGCTTCTTTGCAGCAACCGGTTGAGCGACATCCTCATCCACGTTCTCCTCGTTGGTAGCCTGTCCGTTGCGCTTCTTGGGACCAGCTGGTTCCGATGTATCCTCCTCCTCATCGTGTGCGGCAACCTCTTTCTCCGTTTTTCCGCCGCGTTTCTTTGCTGGGCCAGTTTTTGTCGCTACAGCTGACGAGTAGGATGCTAGAAAAGTTAAAATCGAAACTGAAAAGATCTGCTTCATACTATTTGATGACAAGCACTGCACTTTAATCCCGATTTCCTGTTAGTAATATGATTTTATTTATAGTAAGATTAGGTATACACAGAGGTATGAAAAGCTCTTTGATGTAACGACATACGTGGTAAAAATTTTCACTCAGAACACAAGGACCTGCAACTGATTTGTTCACAAGTGCATTGCTCACCTGTATCGGCCTTGGCGAATCGCCCACCACGTCTCTTCGGAGCAGCATTTTCGGTCGCATCCTCTGCATCTTTGGAACCTCCTGCAGCTGACTGCCCATCCTCACTTTTGCTGGTTCCCGTCTTGCCACCCTTGGCGCGCTTTGGAGGAGACTCACCGTTGTCCTCGTCGCTGACGTCAGCATCTTTCTGGTCTTCCGCAGCCTTACCATTTTTCTTGCTGGTGGTAGCTTTAGCAGCTTTACCGCGCTTTTTTGGTGGAATATCTTCTGCTGCATCTTCATCGCCAGCGTCAGTATGCTTCTGGCTCCCCGACGCCGCCTTATCATCCTCCTTCTTGTCGGTCGTGGCTTTCGGAGCCTTTCCTCCCTTCTTAGCAGCTGCTGGCGCAGGAGCATCTTCTTCCTTTTCCTCCGCATTCTTGGCGACTTTTCCGCGCGTTTTGGCCGAGACGGGAGGCGCAGCATCGTTTCCCTTGTCTTCCTTCGGTTTTTCCGGGACACTGTCATCCTCCTTGCTCTGGCTAGATGCAGCCTTTGGTGCCTTGCCACGCTTTTTAGGGACTGGCTGAGACTGGCCACTATCGTCCTCACTGGCTTCGGGTTTGGCTGACTGGCTAGGCTTCTCAGCAGCATCCTTATCGGTTTCTGATGACTTCGTGGTGGCGGTGTCGGCCTGGTTTTCCGCCTTCCCTGTGCGCTTCTTTGCAGCTGCAGTGGTTTCCGTGGCCGCACTCGATGCTACAAAAGATTTCGAGATTGTAATAGCAGCACTTCTAATTGGAAATAATACAGGTTACAAGACATCAAGTAAAATAAAACCCGGAAAATACAGTCAAGTGAACAGCTAACCATAACGAAGCCCAACGTCTAACGGGGGAGATCACACGACTCAACAGCAGTGCTATTATTGTCTACCAAACAGCAAACCTGGCTGAGCTTTTCCTCGTTTGGCACGTTCCTGGTTGACACCAGCATCCCCGCCTGCCAGATGATCTGAAGAACCGTCGGACTGTAATGGAGCGTTGTCTGGGTCTTGTGCTTTTGGCTTCTGTACGCGGCGACCCCGTGAGCTTTTGGTTTCTTCAGTGTCCGTCATTGTTGAGTTTCGCAGTTTCCCTAAAATAAACGTTCGAAGGAGAAAGATACAGCTGCTTACAGCTTTGCACTACGAAAAAAACAAAGCAGTTTGCGTGCTTTAGAAAGGTCAAATCAACACGACAAAGAAAAGAAAATCAAAAATTTGTGGCAAAAGCTGAAAGCAGCAACCGAAAATCGTTCCTGCGTGAAATGAATGCTCGAGTCAAAGAAGTCAACGATCTCGTGTGTTCGCACTGTGTTGGTCAGTCTATCCCGCTTTGCAGATTCCATTTAACAGTTGTGAGTCACACTTAGAAACTTGTTTCCTGTGGAATCGTCGAAAAACGCCGTTTTGTAGCCAGTCGAATGACATTCCAATTCCAGTGCCGAATAACATTCCAGTGGCAGATTTGCTGGTTGTTTTATTACAGTAAGCATTTACTGTAGGTCAAGACTTATTAAAGTCACTTTTAAAAGTCATGAAACAATTTAATATTACAGTAATTAAAGAAAAAAAAATAAAAACTCACAGGTAAGGAAGAACTCCAAAGAAGGCAGGAACTCTGTGGTTTTGCAGTACCTGGGGAGCCTTGTTTTGCGAAACGCATTTGCCGTCTAAAAATTTTATGACTCACTGCGGCTTCGTTTAACGCTGACAGTTAACTGCCTTAATTTTCAAAGAGACGTATGTCACAGGTTTGTTATAACAGGAATTTCATAGGACTTCAATAGTGTTTTGCACCTTAAACGTAATTAATTCCGAATAAATTCCGTTGCGGAAATATAGCTATTCAATATTAAACATGTTAGCGAATCTGCTGAAAACCTTTTTTGACTTCCGCAGACGATGACTCTAGAAGACAAGAATATTCATGAAAAAATGTCAACATCGATATCCTAAACTGGGATTATAGTGGGATGGGATATTGCAATAATATTCAGAGACTGGTAATGGTTATAGTCAGCACTTATAATTACAGCAGAGAATTATATTAAAAATTTGATAGGATTTTAACAAAACTGGCCATCTAGTAAGTTAAGGAAAACATGAGGTTGCCAGCCGCTCATTTAAACTCAAATGATTGCAAACCGGAAAACAAAAATATAACTTTATTTACACGTTACACTTAGTTAGTAACTTATACGCTCGAATCGCTAACTTGCAACATATCTGCCCACTTGCGACACACGTGACTGTGTGTATAAAACAACGGCATCAGCGGCAACAAAATCTCGTCTTCTTATGATTGATGATACTCGCGACAAACACCAGCATTCCGAAAATAACAATCTTCCATGTATGTACAGAACAGAAAGATAATAAACGCCCAATCAAAAAATCACGTCAAAGAAATACATCCAGATTACTCCAAAATTCAACAAAAAATCTGATTCACATTATTTGGCATCATGTCAGGAAGAACCCAACTCGAGACATCCACAACCGCTTGAAACATAAAGCAATACAATCCTACAAAAAACTACAAACGAAAAATCAACTGACGGTTATCCTGCTCAATACCGGCGACCTCTCTTGTAGTTGAAGCGCACTTGCACTAAATAGCGCAACCGAACCTAAAAATTTGAATGGAATCATTATCATCGAATTCTCAAGTATTTTTTAGATGGTTCGGAAGCACACGATGTAAGCTGCTTATAATTAGTCTTACGGATTTCATTACCTGGGCCACGTCGTATACGATATACTCATTATACTGGAGAGAAAGAGAGTTCTGACGTCCTCTGGAATTATTTATCGGCACACACTTCCCAATCGGCACCAGCACGCCATCGACACTATAACAAAAAGAAAATAAAACAGAATGGTGAAAGAAATGTCACAAAATCAAGCCGAACTTACGTTCGATATGTCGTCTCGTCCGGCACATGGCATCCTACACCTTTTGTACTGAAAAATCCTGCTGGTAGTTTATCAGCATTGTAGTCGCTGTCCTCAAGTTCTCTGGATTTGCCCAGTGCCACTTCACATAACAACATCATTCCAACGGATTCACTCTGCCCCGCGTAGCAATAGTTGGCACTTTTTGTGGACACGTCCGCAAAGTATACACCCTTGCCTAAACAGGGCAAGCTTGTTAATCATGTTCAAAGTATAAACAATTACTGTACATGAGCACATAGTACAAAATATAGATTCACTCCTAACAGTTGACAGACTCATGTGCCCAGAATCCAGATGATCAAAGCCCATGAAAACAGCAGTTAATGGACAAATATTACTTCCTAAATTTTGTATGCAGGATGTATAATCTACTATATGCCGACACACTAATCAAAACAAAGTAAAACACATAACAATAATACGACACAGTATTAAAAAACAAAGTAACACTTACCGAACATATAGCCAGTGACAGGCGCTTCAGGCGGAGCAATGCGCAAACCCTGTGACAGAATTCCCACAAAGTTGGACATGCGCGAGCCATGCCACAGCAACATGCGATTGCCCACATCCTTGAACGGTGCTTCTTTCTGCAGCTCGAAAGCATCCATAAGTTCCAGCTGATACTCGCTGTGCGTCGGTCCATGCGTATGCACCAGGTACTCTTGGATCATCTTGAACGTGTCCGCGCCGCGTTCCACAGACTTGATATCCATTTTGAGAGTTCGATAGTGAATATCCACTGGATTTTCAGTCACGTCCGTCTTCTTTCCAGTGTCCATTGCGCGCATGGCGATCGCAATATCACCCAGTGTTTCAAGCAGGTCCAGTTCAGCCTTCACAGCGAGCAGTGTGTTGATCGCTATCGGTCGTTTCATTCTGAAAAATATGGAAGGTTTATACAGAAACAAAATACCCAGGAATATTGTACAAAAAATGCAAATCACCCAGTCATAAAACAAATGGATTTTTGATACAAAGAAAAAACTTCAACCAATATCAGATTCTATACCGAAGGTGACTACCTTTCTATCTACCTTTGCACATATGATTATGCCTACCCGAAATCATGTGGGATCTTGGTATAATACTCGCTGGAAGCATCATTCATCTCTTTCGATGATGCTTTTCCGCTATTGATCAGATCCTCAATTTTCTTTAAGCAGACGTATCCCGCTTTCACTTGTGCGTCCGTTAGTTTACCTAACAAATATATCGGTCTGGTAATGCTCACAATCAAAGTGCCAACTAACAGAGCGCACCAAAAATAAGTACCTAGTGGAGCTTTCTTCGCGTCGTAGTTCATTTCTTTCACGGTATGCTCCATCATCCTAATGTTGAAGATCGTCTTGATCACACTCTGTACACGTGCCTCCAACTTGGAATCAGGAAGTTTGTAATCATCCATATTTCGTTTGATCGTATCCGGAACATCTTGGCCAACCGGTTCGTCCTTTGCATCATAGTCTCGCAAAACAAGATCATACTGTCCTGGTACTTTCACAAATTCCGCACGATCCTCCCAGTCGTTTTTGGTCTTGTCTCGGAATCTGCAAACGATCAAAAATCATGGTAACAAAATAATATTGTTTATTACAAATGTTATCGACAGAAAAACTAGTTTTTTAAACAACCGGACTCAGGTATTCATAAACAACAGATAGGTACATTTTGAAGAATTTTAAGAACAATATCTGCACCAAACTCCATGACTCCTGACGCATGATAGTGACAGATATGATCATATGCTCCGTCAATAGTTCTTACTTTTTCTTGAAAGCTTGCTTGGCACTTTCCAGATTCGAACCACATTCGGCTATGCTATGCTGTCCATCTTTTCCAACTCGTCCCCAACGATTGAACACAGAGTACTCTTTCCGATGATCGTGCTCCAACAGCTGGATCATGTAGAACTTGTTGTTGTTATTGTCGATGGAGGTCTGGTTCAGAGCCGCATCCCATACTTCATCGCCGTCGCAATACACATGGACAGAATCTTTGGCGGGACAATGTTCATCCACAGGAGCTTTGCCTTTGATGATGATCTGCTTATTATTCGCGTTTGATGTTGTCGGTTGATCGTCGTCGTCATCATCTGCAAAGTAATACGGATGGTAATCCCCTATGCCAATCCACAGAATTTTTGAAATAATACGAAAATACAATAGCACAGAAGGACACGATCAACACATACAGATCTAAAATATCCGCTGACAAAACAATAACCAAAAGATCTGATCACCAGTTCTTACTGACAGGTTCTCATTACTAAATTTATTCTGAGAATACTAATTAACCGCTAACCTACCTCATAATATCATTTAGTAGAAGTATAATATCAAATGTTGGTTTTACCATGAAACTGTAAATGATATATATTATATTGACAATATAATATTTCAGTTTTTACCGTCATCAGGATCAGGCTTGACGTTCTTCGTAGGGTTCGCTGTGGCGTTCTGGGAAGCAGCGGCCGAAGTGTGGATCCCTGCTGTTGGCTGCGACTGTGAAGCTGCCGGTGTCTTCGCTGTTCGTCCACGCTTTTTGGAAGCAGTCGGTTGAGCTGCAGCGCCATTCTTATTATCGTCACTTTCACCTCCTGAATCCGCATTTTTCTTCGCCTTGCCCTTGCTGTTAGCTGTCTTAGCTGCTGGACCGCGCTTCTTAGGAACGGGCTGAGTCGAACCAGCATCTGATTCATCTTCACTCTCCTGGGTAGTTGTAACGGCTGCAGTTTTCGCTGCTCGGCCACGCTTTTTTGGAGCAGCTGGCTGAGAAACGCCGTCATCCTGATTATCTGCTTTCGCGCTGGCTTTCTTCGGGAACTGGCCTGTTGTTGTTTTAGCTGATACCAGAGCTGAAAAATGTTTTATTTAGTTATTAAAGCACAAAAACCAAATGATTAAAACTTGAAAACTGCCGTATACGTACTTCTATAAACCCAATAAACTGAAACACCAACCAATTTCTGGATTTCACGAACCTGCTTGAGCCCTTGTTCGCTTCGGATGTCCTGTATCCTTCTTCGAATCGGAATCATCCGATGCCTGTGCATCGGGAGCGCCATTTGTGGCCGATGCTACGCCGTCTTGTACCTTGCGCGGGTGTCCGCGGCGAGCTCCGCCAGTCGTCGTCGTACCCTTTGGCTTTGTAGGCGCCATTTCTGTTGCTCTCCACTGCTTAACTGTCGTACCCAGGTTCGGTAGAAAACCTACAGGCTTAATGTGTTTCAAGTTCCCCACCAGTCAGATCGAACGAAACATGTTCCTTTTAAAAATCGAACTCGTTATGATAACCAACGTATAAAATCGAGAGTACTTGTAACGGCTAACGTAGGTGTCTAACGAACCCTCGAACAGGCTGCAAAATTCAGAGTAATGAACAGCATCTGAGAATCTGGTTCATGTTTTAGCATGTGTAATTCCGCGCAGCACAAGTTCCAATTCGAGGGATGTGCATTCGTTCATACCAGCCACCTAGTGGAATTCACACTGCAGATCTACATCATTCCCGCTGCTTGACTTCGCTGTACGGTCCCAACCACAATTTTAATACTAAATAATTTTGTCAAAAAGGGAAATGTAATTTTTAACGTTAACAAACCTACGGCGCAGATTTCCTTTATTGGTAGCATTTGCAACAATAGTTTTTGGAGCACGTCTGAATTCTAGTCGTGCTACAACGCATGCTAATCTATCTACTAGCAGTTACTTCAACATAATCTGGTAACACCGATCGGTCATTGGAGGATACGCGCGAGATTCTGATGCAGATTAATAAGTCGGTAACCAATATAACTCTACTATGATGACCTTTGAAGCGGAAGTTCCAGTTCGTTGGCGTATTACGAAGTGCGATGATGTCCTAAGTGGACGTAATTAACAGGATGACGCCGGATATGAGTGATGAATTAGTGCATTGCTATGCTGAAAAAACCTGAACTTTGTAATATGAACTGATTGTCTGATTTAGTTCCTACGGCATACAGTCGCATACTGGATCAGTCCATACCAGGAGTCCGGAACAAACTTGAAATATTTTCCGAATTTTGGGTGTTGCTATTGCTACCCTTAAATTAAAGAACATGCGTTTACTTCGCACGGAGAGTCCAATTAAATAACAGCCGAAAATACTAGGTATCATAGGGGCAAAAATGTGGATCGATTTCATAAGTTAGGGGCCAATTCGTATATTAAAGTTCTACGCATTTCTTAGATTAAAAGTTACAAATTCAACCTTTGCAAATGGAACAACCAGAGTCATCATTTTCACTATATTCTGTTATCTAAAGCATGTAGTTTTCCCTTATTTGTCTGTATCTCGTACCACTATTTATTTCGCTTCTGACATGTTTAATGACGGCGCTAAAAACTGAAACAGTAAGCAAATAAAGGTTCTCCGGAACGATTCGACTTAAACCTCATTTTAGAACCATATAGGATGCTCATGATACTTTCGAAACTGCAAGGTACAGAAAAAACTACTTCTACTACATACTGATTGATATAAAGCATTCATTTCATATCTTTCTTTTCAGTCAGGTAATCGCTTTTGTAACCATAAAATTTTTAACTAGCTTTTAAACAGTACAATGTTAACGGATGACGCTCTACTAAAGCCGTACCCCGGCGGCCCGGCCCCGCGCAGGCGCCGGAAGCGCTATGAACATTATTGCTAACTTGCCATTTCCAGTTATACTTCCCACTTTATTGTTACACCGGCCGACATGGCTATCTGCACATACGGTACATAAAGAAAAGGTAACTAGCTTTTGGCTGGCAGTAAGCACCCTTTTTTGCTGTATGCTTCTAATAATCCAAAAACCGGTTTTTCATACAACCCAAAGAAAGCCAACAGTGGTCGCAGTAACCATCTTGCTTAGTGAATCAACAATGAACTTTTTGCCATTTCTCTGATAAAACTCGACCGGTAACCAGTTGCCAGCACAACATACGTTCGGCACACATATGTGGTTTTTCATGTTCAGCTGATTTTTATGTCATACATTCCAAGCTGAAGAACCCGCGCGTTT
>JAQGAU010005597.1:0-10110 GCA_034698045.1 Paramacrobiotus richtersi
CTGACATAATTAGATATAATTATAGAAAAAGTGCCTTAATTTTTTGCGTTTTCGATGTCCTGCCACTGCCTTGTCAGTAGAACTACTGCGGCATTCGCCAAAACAAAAACTTATACAGGAGATCTGGTTTGCCCGTAATCGAGTTTACGACGAACTTATGAAACAGACGAATTTTGAATACTTTAAAAAACAATTAGAAACAAAAACTAGGTCTGGGAACTTTGGGTGATGGTCTTACATTTTGAGCCCGATGTAACCGTTGTTACTTCAATATCGAGATTCTCCATGTCTGATAATGTTACAATAATAATTATTATGGAGTTCTGAACTAGATCATCTCTTACTTATTTTCTTCTATTTTGGCGAATTCCTATCAAATTAAAAACGATATTGTGTTTCTAGCGCTCAAGGTCGAAGCGAAATGACGGCCAAACAGTGTTCGACGCGTGCAGTAAGTTTGTAGTTGTTGTTGTTGTAATACAGTTACTGTGAATAAATCTGTTGTTAACACATTAAATTGTTAGTTATTTTACAAGTTTGTGTTCTACTAGGCTTTCAGCAACCGCTGCTGTCTGGCAACAAAAACAACAACCGCACCAGTTGTTATCGCTAACGTCAAACAACAAAGTTTTATCATATTCGCATATAAAGTTGAAAAACTGTTTAAAAACCTATAAAAAATGATCCGGACTCACGAAAACCCGTACTCCATAAACTCGTAATGCAGCGTTCATAATGAATGCACAGTGACTTTGTAGTAGCGTCGGAAACGTTTACATCCCCTTATGGGTCTAGTCCCGATTCCATTATGGATGTTGTACGGACTATGGGTCGCATCGAATCACTTACACACTGGTTAGTAGCATTCTGAGTCTGTTTTGCCTCATGTTTAGCTTAATTAATATGTTTGTCCTTACAGATTTTTTATTAAAATTCTTGTAGTACGTGGATAATTTACACCATCTTTAGGCAGATTTTGGTACCATAAACAACGCTTCCCGCATAACTTGTACACGAGCATCTCTAAACGAGAAAATGTACTGTAGCGCTTTCAGTGGCTTGGATAACAAAATATATTAGGAAAAATAATGTTTGCATAAATTTTCCTCGCAGTACATAGAAGATTACTGATTACTCGTGCAACAATTTAGTAAAATACGTATCATCACATGAGCGAAAATCCGATTCTTGTTTCCTCTCTGCACTTCGGTCCACTAGCTGAGTAAATTAATGCGCTGTCACTGGACCGGAGTGTATCGCAGCAGTTCTATTAATATTGGCTCGTTATCTTAATGCACGAAGCATCTTCGAGCACTGCTCTGTATTTCTTATCGGAAGAGCTGAAAGCCACCGGAGGAAACCATTGATTTTGGGAAGACGGAACTGAACAACTGGACAACTTTTTTTAGGCACCGCGTTGCTCTGTCATGGCAAATGCTTCGAAAGCGACGGTGACCCCACATCCCACCGACACTTTTGGATCCTTGGAGAGAATGCGCCACGGTGTACTAATCCTTCAGACCGCAAAATGTGGATCCCTTGTGGCGAGGATGTCGGGTATGCTGGATGCAAGACGGATTACATCAAAACTGAAGACCGTAAGACAGTTTTAATGAAGAACGACATAAAAGAAACTATCTAAATTGAGGGTACATTTTCCTTCAGCGGTACCTGTGGAGTTCATTTTGTATGGATGCGACCGAAGCAATCATCCGGCGGGGTGGTACAATGCCACGAGAAGGGATGCTGTTGCATACAGGAAATGCACAACAGAGCTCTGTAATGTCCCAAGTGGAAAGAATACTCAACCGATCACTACTGCTGTTTCTGTCAGTAGCACGCAGGGTACGTTCGCTTTAGTTTAGAACTGTTTTTCCGGTGCTGGGTGAAGTTACCGAACACGTTATCACGTACCATTTCTGTTTCCCTGACGTGACAGAACTACGTGAACACGCCTCATCTAAAACTGTTTTGCTTACAGCTCCATATGCAAGTACTGCACCCACTGAACCTCCAGCTTTCGGAAAAATCGGCATTTTGCTTCCCATCTCAAATGCGATGACCTTTAGCTGGACTGCCTTTATCAACAACATAAAATCGTTTAAATTCTGAATCTGTCACCACGAAGGCACTTGTTCCGTATTTTTTACTGTTCTGCAATCGCACTAGTAAAGGTTTGCCTTCTTGTGGCTTTAATGTGTCAGTTTCTAAACACTGCAAAAGGATTAGTTTTGGTAAATCGAAAAAGTACTTGGGCGCATTGAAATGTGAAAGTGACATTTCGAAACGAAATCGCTTCATACTGATTGTTTCGTCAAGCACAGGCCCCGGCTGTCAGGGTCGGACTGAGGTTTTTTTAGCCAATAACAAAAGATGGATAAAGCGAAACAGAACGTTGTATTCGTTTATCACGCTTGTAAAAAAGCACATTTATCGCAGATGCCAGCAACGCGAACTTGAAACAAATCTCAGACACAGAATAAGACAAATTATGTTTACTTGCATACTGTAACCTTTGCCACTCCATCGCAAAACAATAGAGCCATTCACACCGCAGTATAGGAACTTTTAAACAACATGACGGAAAACAAATAGTGGATGGAAAATGTACGGCAGTAAAGCTACAAATATTGCCGCGCGGGAGCATCATCATTCTTGTCCGGGCCACTCATCCAGGATCTCACACACACACATCCAACGTTATGCGAGCTGCAGAGAGTAGAACACCAAAGCGGTCCACGACATGGGAACTGCCATCCGCAACACTGAAAACGTCAATGCTTACTATAGGCGGAAAGGTAGAGCGCTATGTATGCGCTTCTTCGCGTTGAATTTGAGATAGAAACTGATTGTCAGCAGTGTATGTCATGTCAATGACTGTCGGTATGTAACAAATCGAAATGTTATTGCACGGCACAAGCAGGCTTACATGCAGGACGAGAACAACCGGCACTGCTGCCCTTTCCGGCTTCCGACGCGGAGGTACTGTTTCCTCCCAATGAATCATTGGCTGCAAAAGATAGAATGCAACATATTCCGCATTTGCCCACTGCGCATTAATAGTTTTTTGCTCAGGTAGAAAAATTTGAACTCTTTGACAAAAATCGATAAAAACGTGGCCTTTCGAACTAATCCAGTACATTTACGGTTGTAGATGTATTTTGGCTGGTTATTTTGATTTCGCTAGTTGTTAAATTTGAAAATTTTTAAAAGTATTCCGTGCGTTGGACGTTTTCATATCCAGACAACGTTGGCTGCCGTTTGTATCGCAAATGAGGTCCCGAAAACTTCCATGTAAATGGAACTTCGCACTCTATACATACGCGACATTTCTCTCTTTTGACAAATCCCTTCTCATTGGTTATGTTACCACTTACAAAACTTTATTATTTATGGAGTTATTGGAACTATATTATGTGGATTATAGAATTATGTAATCTTAGGAAAGAAGCTCCCGGTGTTTAGCGCTAATCTAGTATTGTAAAAATCCTAGATGAAAATGACTCAAATATTTCATGTTATTTATAATAATATAACTTGGACCTCGGGTCACGGCCACGGCTTTTTACCCTGAAAACTCTTACCGCTGGCAGCACCACCACCCGTAACTGTACCATCCGGCGGAACCACTGGAACTTTACCATCCGGAGGAACCACTGGAACTGTACCGTCTGAAGGAACCACTGCATTGCATTTCTCCGTGTTGCAGTAACATCCAGTTATTGTGCCACGCTGTTCAAAATCTTTCGCATTTGCACATTTCAAACTGGACTGTAGTGTTATGTTGTCCGGCGCAGTATCGCATCCTTTCATCATGAACTCTGCTTCAGTAGCTGCAAATACCACAACAATTACGGCTCATAGCTCCAACGGTAAACCAAAGCAATCCAACAAATAATGTTGTATTGTGCTTGTTTTGTATCAGTACTTCCCGAGTTCATTTCATGCAGAGAGCGTACGCTTTATGATTTTATACTTGTATACGGCGCAGGCGTTTCTGGTTGGTTCGCAATTATAAGTGATGTCCTTTGTGCATTTTTTGGGTTTTTCTCTAGCCCCTTGGAAGGTCACTTCATCGACCGGTCCCTCCGTACAGAATCCTTGACATACCAGGCCCGCAACTAAAACCAAACAGAGTTGTTATGATGTTATCAGTTTTAGTATTAAACGCAAATGCCACAAAAATCTGGCCGCACGTATTCTATAGGCTGGCGAGACGGAGGTGTCGGTCTCTGCTGCTCTGAAAGTTAAGCTACAACACGAGATTCTTTTCAACTAGTTAAATCGGAGCACAAAATCGCAACGTTTCAAGCTGACGAACCCTCCGGGAAATAGTTTGCTCCTATCAAAAGCGCGAACCAAAACATCGTTGAGTACTTCCAAAATGATAACATATCATTCCTACGTTTATTGTGCATAAATTCTTTGATAACTAGGTCAACATAGTACAATGGCAGCAGATACACGATTAATTCGTTAATAAGTGATCATGGTGCAACGTCCCGGCAGGAACCGTTTCGTGTATTCTTAATGTGAGTCAAAGGCTCAAAAGTAAAGCCGTTCGCTGGGCTGTAACCAAGATACCGTAAGTATGCCCTGAAATAAAGTGTATGTAGCAATAAGTCGTTTAATGTCAACAATCTGTTTTATTCTGCACAGAAACTTTTGCGTCAGGTTCTGCCCGAGGATAGCGGAGTAACAAAAGCTACTGCCATCAGTTGTTCTAACACTATACCAGTTCTCATGACTGTGTTTCTGGAAACTTGCTAATCGGGTTTGCAGGAACGCGGTTTTCTGCGTAAAATGCAGCAAAAATAGTCCATATAACATAGTTTCCCCATGTGAATTTAGCAGGCTATAAACAGCTTCTATCTAAGTGTCTCCAGTTTCTTCACTCACAGAATCATCCAAGCCATTACTTATTCACTCCAGCTGGCGCAGGCATGCGTCAAGGCTGTTGAACAACAATAACTTCCGTTCGCGGCGTTAACAATGTGGAGCCCGTTTGGACAAAGTTGATCGCGCTTCCTGATTGCTGGGATCGGTGGAAAGATCTCTACATATACACTCGCGCTTGTGCTGTTCACACGGTCACTAGTTACAGAACGCATGGTTGATTTCCTGGTGGGTTCGAGGGACGTATAAGTTACTGGTGTAGTTGCCAGTTATGCTGGGTTAGAGACCGTGTTAGAGTTTATAACGGCTTGACAGGCTAAAGCTGCCGGGTTTCGTCAGAAATGAGACTTCGTTATCCAGTGTTCGGAGTAATTTTCGTTATGTATATGAAAAGTAATGGTGCGGAACTATCAAAGAAGTTTCTGAAATGGGAGGTATGATCTCTTAGCAACGTTTCGAAAGTCTCCGACTTGAAGAGGATGGCGCATGCAAACCCAGGATACGATCACTCGGTGAACAAGTTACGCCGTATATTATGTCGTGCTGGAAGTGAAGCGCTGTTGTAGTAGTATTTCCTTTAAATTCGTGGTGCGTTCTGTGGTACTAACAAGAACCGGAAAATCATGATCTTTCCATAGAACGATTAGCAAGACGTGGTACTGACCGGTAAAGCTATGCTTTGTTTTGTGGTACTAACCAAAGCAGGGACAATCATGCTTGCCTATGGAGCCATTAATTATAACAAGATCTTGTCGTTCGGATTATTTATCGCATGTGTTGGTTTTCAAAGAGGTTCGTTTCAGATCGTTTGCGGGACTATTATTAGCGCATCTTAACAACAATAATAATAGATATCTTGCTGACCTAACATATATAAACGTACAGTACATTTTAACAAAGACTGAACAGTGAGGCAGTTTTTCTTAGCATTCCCTAGTTGAGTATAAAAAACAGGTACTGCGAGAGATTTTAGGATTAGGTTTTAACGAGTTTCGAAGCAAAACGTTTTCCTCCTGGTTCAAATTTGTTTTGTCTCCTCCTGAGCATCTCAGAAATGCCACTACTGCTAATGAAAAAAGTGGTTCGTTCAGCTCTTCAAAACGAAATTTTTTTGTTCCAGTCGCCGCCATAATATGCTACGCTTATTGCTACGAGGGAACGTACGACTTCGAACCCGGAGGCCATAACCCGACCCGCTGCCAGACCGTTTCGGAGTCGCAGGACTGTGGTAGTGATACCAATTACTGCATCAAAAGGGCCTACAACATTACAAATCGCGGTTCGTGCGATTGGTCTGATATAGTGAAAATTAATAAGCTGTTTAGTACCTCTGTCGATACAGTTTACAGCGGAATCACCGGAATGTACTGTCTTCGCTGTTGACAAGCTACAGCTACTCAATGATGCTATGCTACAGCCTACAGCTACTCATTGATGCTATTGACGGATCACCCTTTCTCTTAGAAATTTCCCACATCTTCAAGCAATATGACATTGTACAGTTTTGCCCAGATTGCACAGAAGCGTCAAATTTGAAAATATGCCCAGTACCCAGTATGCTTTTTTACACTGCATATGCCTGTCCGATACGCTGGCAGATAGAGTATAGCGCGGATCGGTTTGCGAAGCATGCGGATCCTGGAATAGTGCTTCGGCCAGTAAACATCTTCTCGACCTAGTCCGGTGCTTTATGCCCGTGACATATAGCCGAGCAGTTAACCATTTTTATCGATATTATTGTGAAAAAAATTCGTTTCGTTCTGTCTTTGAATTGCTCGCCTTCATGCCATGCGGTAAAGCGCATGTTGTCCCCATAACCGCAACTCGTTTGAAGATTTCATTTCGTGTGACACAACTTAAATTTATTTATTACTCGCTCAGGAATTATTAACTTCGACTTTGTAGTAGTAACCTGATCGTATTTACAGAGCCCCCGAATCTGACGTTTAATTCAACGGTGAAACAGTGCGGTAACGGGCCCCTCCCATCGAAGAACACCTGTGAGAAGCCAGAAAACGGTTCAACTACGAAATACTTCTATTCCATAGCGGAATGCCATTGCACAACAGATTACTGTAATCAAGTGGAAATCCCCAAAGTCATCCAGCCAGTTAGTCAATCCAGCCAACCAGTCAGTCCAGCCCCAGGTAGACCTGATATTAACGATGTAGATTTCTTCCGATTGCAATTTAACGCCGTAAATGTGGTTATTCGGTCGTCTCCTAGAACTTATAAAATGAGCTTGTTGAAAGGAGAAACTTACCTGTTTCGAAGCATTGCATTTTAACGAACACTTCTTAACAGCGGTTAACATGTGAATGTACGCAGGTACCGCAACCGGCGCTACGGAAAAAGGCAGCAATGCTGGATATAAGCGCTCATTTCAAGGTAAGAATACGGCCATCTACTGGGTCGCGATTTATTCTTGCGCGTTTTCCGGGTGTTGTGACCGGCAGTATCTATTGCTCTTTAACGTCTGATTGTTATGGATATATTTACTTCGACTTTACTCCCAGATTTATTATAGAATAACCGAAGCGGCTTGTAGCTTGATTAACCTACGGTCAGTATTTGCGTAGTACTTCTAAGTACTGCAAATCATAAGATCAGCGAACGCGGAAGGGGGAATCAAGCTAGAAGCCGTTTCGCCATTCTGTAATCTTGCCTGAGAGAACATAAAGTAGCCAGTGCTCCAAAAAACGGACTGATATCAATAATTTGTTTTGCAGTACTTCCGCTGGCAGTGGCCGTATCGTCATTGTTTGTTTTGGATTGGTATCAGTTTCGACATGACTGGTGTCCGGCGTCGTTGGCGGGCATAGGCATTCGATGATCTACAATGTGTAACTTTTTTGTCCCACTGTTCATCAATTTTTTCCAAATTACCCGCGTCAGATATTCTTTGGATTGCAAATACATCTGTAGTTTGATACTTATAAACAGCTTTTATTTTTTATAACAATTAGCAGATCTGCACGAAATGATACAGGTGATTGTTTGCAAGTAAAAAATTAGAAATCTTCAGTTAAGATTCGTTTGGAACAATAATCACAACTGCTGTTCATTCAGATAGCGAAAATTATATATGCATGAAAATGTCAAAAAAATGAGTTCGGGTCCAGCCGGGCGGGACACGACGCAATGTGGCCGTGACATGAGACGAGATTTATCTCAGATCAAATGTGCCGGGACGATATGTATGTGTGTGCTGGGATCCAGTATGGGCGCCCCCGCAGCTCTGACAACATATTGTCTAATGTTATTTGTCTTAGTGTTATTTGTCTAATGTTACGATCCTGCCGATCCTGCGGAAACTGGTTTTTGCGGTGCACTTTTCGAGTCAAGAATTCCCGGATAAAATGCTGCTAAAGAAGAGCTTTTAGACACAATGCAGTCGAATAGAATATTATGATCATGACAAAGTCACTGTGGGGCACTAATTGAGTAATGCTTTCCCACCATGTTATTATTATTGCTGTCAATACTGTATACGAGTACTGTTGTTGTTATTGCTAACTATCCTCATCATCTTGCATTCTATCGATTACTTCGTTGGTAAACTAGCAACGCTGACAACATGTTCGACGGTTTTTGTTTCGGTCACGAAACGTAGGCAGAATTTGTACTATTTGGCAACATGTATGAACTTTGATACTGGATATTAAAACCTACAAACGTGATAGCAGACTTCGCTCCTCCTCGTAATTTTACGTATTCCTTGCGTTTCCGCTTGTTAGAAAACGTACCACTTTCTGACAAGTCCTGCTGCATAGTACTATGCGCTTTCACAGTGTCTATTCATCGATGATATTATTGTATGTGTTGTTCATGGTCACGAATCACTTTCGCATTGGTAAGTACGGGCAATCTGCATCAAGGCAAAATGCAATGTTCATCATGTTCGTGCCGACCGGCCCGCGATATAAAAACGTAACCTTCAGTCATCTCTGAGGCGAAGTGGACAGACCTGGAACCGCGGCGTAGCGTTTTACAGCTCTCTGAGTTGGCCTAAGGAGTCCTTGCATATCCAGAAGAAATTATACCAGTACTTCACCCTTGCGTCGCTTCCAAAAAACCCAACAACAGCCGAATGTATCAGCCATCTTGTACACCCAGTTTGTACTAGCGCTGCACACTTCATAACGGCGCGTAATTCTCATCCGGGAAACATTTGGCAGCGCCCATGAAAGCGGCGGTGTAACAAGAACGCGCTGCTGGTTTTTACGCAAACGGGAACCGGTTTAATTATTCGGATTTCTTTGTTGTTCACTTCGCTCTCACGGATAAGATAGGGATTAACGCGGGCCCATACCATCTGTGAAAAAGAAGTTTCCGGAGATCTTTCGCAACCCTTCAGGCAGAACCGTTGGTTTCTGTTGTTGAAACTATAATGCAGTCTTGTTCCCTATATAACCACAGTACACGGTATGCGTCCAATGATGGCATAACTGACGTCATTTGACGCATTGTTTTTGTTGATTTTTTGTATAGCTTTGAATCAGGTGAGGGAAAAGGCCACTTAGCCAAGATGTAACTATGGCTAAGAACTTACGTGTTTCCAGTCCTTCTAAACGGATTGTTTCATATGGTTTCGATAAAACTGATGATCCTTCCTACGATTGCTCTATGTATTAGTTTCGTTAAGTTTCCTTTGTGGATCTTCATTACGTGTTCCGGTAGCGGCATAATCCAGAACATCCAGTTAGACGTGACGCTGAGCGTGCGATATGAGCTCATCTTTTAGGCACAGCACTGAAATGCCACGGGAAATGCTGGGAAAATGCCGATGGTCGAGCAACCATGTATATCAAAGGTTTAATAAAAGACGCACCACGATGCGATTTATCGAAACCCCCAAACCTGGACTGCAGCGCAGAGGGGTATACGGGATGCATGAAGGAGCTGCACAAAGCTACCGGGCGTAAGTGATGTGAAACAGCGGCTCGACGCAAAGACCCATTTTTTTAATCACACTATTTTTGCCGTGGAGAAATTCTTTACAATTTTTAATAGCGCCTCTCAGCGTGACTTTCGAATGTAGCCGTATATGTTGCCTGTGGGTTTATTTACAGCGGAGGCGACGGAATATACCATATATGATTGCGATCAAGGCGAGTCCCCGGTCGGGTGCTCGGACTACTCTGTTAATCGGGACACCTATAAATCGACAGTAAAACACTACAAATGTACATCCGATCTTTGCAATACTCCCGG
>JAQGAU010005598.1:0-10109 GCA_034698045.1 Paramacrobiotus richtersi
GACTTAGCATGGACGGATTTTTCATCCGTCCATGCGCGCCGAGGGTTGTTGTGAAGTTGGGGTGGGTGTACAGGGTAGCGCACGCGTAGGGTGGTAGACACATGAGCACACCCCTACTATGCTTTGCCGCCATTAACTGAACAATGGATCTATCATCAACCGTGGCATTTTAGAAGGGCGTTAATATCCGCGCGACGGTCGTACCACCATAGTCTCGCATGTTTATTACTATGGTAGAACTACTGTACTGTGGTTGCGAAATGAGCTTCTTCGGAAATTACAGCGGTACAAGCAATATTTTATTACATTTTTGTCAATACTTCTTCTGGACCACAAAATCACAATTCAGACAAAGCAAAATCAAACGTCACAGAAAGATCGTAAAAATAAAGCAGTTTAACAAAAATCTTGGATTTGCGCACCATAACATCGAGCGACAATAAACGGCCACAACGCTCCTTTTTTCGGTCAGCAAATCTCTTCGGGTGGATTTCCTGCAGAAAAAGCGAGATTTCCGTTAATATATTATAAGAAAATAAACAGATCATAAACGGCTGTTATTGCTAATTAACCGCATCATTTTACTTCAAGAAAGTAGTTACTAGTCTGTCCGGAAATAAAATATGCTAATTAAAAAGAAAGTGTTTCAACTGTCAGTATTCATCATAACAAGTAAATTATTTGAAATTTAAAAAAAGTTTAACCTTAACCAAGTTTTAACACCGAAACGGTGCTTTTTACCTGCGTGATAGTCCCCAAATAATTCGGCGGAAGTATTCCTCCTAAATTGCCTTCTGGGACGGTCATGTGGCGGAATTGGCTTCCTAGAGAAAGATCCAAAAAAATACATTGAAAATCATAATTATAGCTGTGAACACTGAGATATCAATTCTAAGACGGTAAATTCTAAACAGTACAGAACAGATGAACTCAGAGTGTTTCAGTGCCAAGCAGAATTAGCAGAAGACTCGTAAAACTCAACAAAAATCTCAAAACCTTCGGAAAACAGTCATAGTTTACAAGGAATAGGAGAACCAAATTACTTACGTTTTTGTTGTCACTGTTCAACCACTGACAGTTAATCTAGTTTATCCGGGCGAATTTAGGAGAATCCTCATCTGTCGTCAAATGGGAAAGTTCTTTGAACATCTCGAAGCAGGGTTTCACGGAAGCTGTGGCAAAAAATTCGAAATCTTTGGCCTTCTTTGGATACACGCTTGAGGTGCTCGACAAACAAATATCTTCCCTTGTGTAGCGCAAATCAGTGCGCTTTACATGCATGATACAATAGTTATCCATAAGACCAGAAACAAAAGGCTGCTGTTACAAGGCTGGAACACGATGCGCGATGAACTGAAATTCCTCCAAAGTGTGAAAAATTCTTGCAGGCAGAAAGTAATTTCTGACTAACGTCTGTTAGTACAAGTGCTCCTGATTATGAGCTACAGTACAGCGCACTGGCGTGCACGGCACGTACGCATGTCCAAGCGTAATTCTCCACAGTCGTAAAACCATCGTGGATAACAGTGGCTATAGCCCAACCGTATTCCTAGATGGGAAGTTTCGACTGTGGGAGATTACGATAAGTAAACGAACACTCGTTCTACCACGGAAGTTTTCCGATCAATCTTTCTACCATCGTGTTGTAACCACGGTTGTCAAAACTATGACTAAACTACGCTTGCCCCACGGTTTCACATGGTAGTACGATAGTGAGCACCGTCGTTTTTACAAACCAAGTTTCGCGTTGGGTTACTCCACAAACAAACAGAGGGATCATATCGACTACTGGGAGAAAAATTATGAAGGAGAAACCGTACAAAATCCGCTACCTAAAAGGCTAAAACAACATCATAATGAATGAAACGGATGAAACTGGTTACCAACTTAAGGAAAGCTATCGAAGGCAGAGGCCGAAAGTGGTCCCACTGACAAACTATTCAAACGTTTTAAACCGTTGACACATTGCATTCAACAAAAACAAACGTTCTGCTGAAAAACAGGTGGCAGAACAATAAGCGTATGACAAACAACACTCAAGAAATTTTAATCCAGTTGTTTTGTCGTACGGAGAATGTTCCAAGGCGATATTTAAGCTCGCGATAATGTTGTTCGTTGCAGTGCTGAGGTCAAGTTACTGACAGCTCTTTGTCTACTTGTCTCAAATATTCATCACACGTACTAAACGGAAGATAACCCAAATGAATTTCATTTGTGAACATTTTACTGTATCTGCTGTTCCTGTGGTGGCGGCCATGTTTCACACGAGTGGTTCGGTAACGCAAAAATCGGGAAAGAAAATCCAATGATACATGAATGCGGGAAAATGAAACTGTAAGAAAGCCCATGCCGAGGCAGAGGAAGGGCACTAAGTTACCATGCGTTACGATTCAACACAGTTACACATATGCGTGCGATCCTGAGTTTACTCTTATTTTTCAGTTAGCGATCAATATATGCCAGAGTGTGACCTCAAAGGAAATGTAATGTCCAAGCAGCCGCTATGGGCTGGTACTTGGTGTGTGGAAGGCAGTGGGAACCAGATAAGTGAAAGTGCACAGATGGGGAAAACAGAGAAACTTAAATGCTAGCGTGACTGATGCGCCACTGGAACAGGCGTGTTCTTTACTGGTTAACCCACCGCCACCCGGTACCAGAAGGAGTGTGACTTCCGGGCTAAAAACTGGCATCTACCGATCAAAAAATCTAAGTAAGAAAATGTAATTTTGTTAGATGTCTTCGGACCATAGGTCAGCTCGAGGCATATGGTAGAGTACCTAAGGTACACTTGGTGACATTTTCCAGAATTTGTTTTACTGACCCCAACTCCTCAGAGCCTGGAAGAAGCTCCGAAAGCCCAAAAAGCCAAAAGATGACCATTTTCGGAGGTCACCTGTTCTCTGACCAGCGAAGTTATGGTCACTCTAAGATTTTTGTTTTGTTACTCTGGACCTTTAGTCTCAATATGAAACAACAGTACCTGTTTATTACATCAACGGTTCGTGTAAAAAAATGGGCTCCCCATGGTGCCAAATTGGCATCGGTGGGCGTTGCTGAGTTGAACAGGCAAAACACGCATAACTGGTTACAACGAACCATGAACTGCACAACAGCCGCTGTTGTTGTGGAGCCGTTCAGGAAAACGCGGGCCGTGTGAAAACGGACTTTGTGAGGTTGTTTTTACATGACTAACACATGACAAGCTTGAAATGCTCCTCTGCATTGCGTTCTGTCAGTGTGAATTGTCGCTTCGACGGAGCCACAGTTGCCGCTTTTGCTTGTGAGACAAGTGCATGTAAAGCAAGAACAAATCCAGCAGCTTCATAAAAAGATCACGCGACGACAAAGCCGAAATTATAGCACTACTTATTTATTGTTTACAGCATCGAAGGTTTTCTGTCTTGCATTCAAGGTTTCCTTTGCGACGTTGTAAATGGAAGGAACTAGGGAATGTGCACACCAAAGAAAAACCGATTGATTTTCCTAAACTGACATAAAAACGAAAAGGGAGGCTCAGAATAAATCCAGAACCAGAGCAAACCGACGCTGTAATAATTTTACAGGCGATGATGAGCGCTGTTTTCCATTCTTCGACAAGTGATCGCTCCATTCATGATCACACCTACGCTGCAGCTTATAGCATCGTCCACATGTATTCCGCAAGGCACAATCGGATGAATTTCATCGTGGACTGCGTTTTCATCTCTTGAAAATTGCGGTAGCATTTATTTGATTCTAAAATGCAAGAAAACATTGCTGATGAAACAGTGCCTGGAGATCGCGGGGTATACATATACGTACGTGCTAAGGTCACATTGCCCATAGCAGAAATTGTATCGATGTTCGCTAGATACCCTGATGTTTACCATTCAGTTAGCGGCTATCACGGCAGTAACTACTCAGGTCAGTAAATAAGTATTTATTAAATACACTACTTCACAATGACAAACAAAATTTCGAATTCGTTACCGTAATAATCCTTCCGATTCTATTTCTCTTATTTCACAATGCTGTTGCTGTTCTTTCCGTTCCAGCATTTTGATCCGGCATAATACATTAATCGCATTCTCTGCCGACGTGTGTTTTCTGGGGCCGTATTCCAGTTTTGCCTGTGTAGTTGCTTAAGCGCAACGTTCGCAACATATGCGATTGCGGCCCGTTACACAAGGTAACAGCGTGAGATGCCATTGTCACTTCGTTTGCTTACTTCGTGCACGTCGTTTTTCCCCAGGTTTGCAAAGATACGTGGCACTGCCGATCACCAAAGGAGGTCGGGCTTCGATGACCTTTCTATACATGGACTCTATTTACTGCGTCAGAGCCCGCACCTTAACTCATCTCTGAAATTTACCTCTCTGGACTTTACTAGAAAGAAACGGTACAAGACCCTTTTTACGTATTTTATCCCATTTTGAAGGAATCGATGTTTCGTTGTCACGTTCATCCCGTGTTGTGAGGGCGGAATGCAACCCGTTTGAGGAGTGCACATTATTAGACTAATGAAGTTCGAGTAAAGCATTGGTGAACACAGAAATATAAAACAATGCGTTTTGCTAGTAATCGATGCGCAATAAGGCTGTTGCCAGAATCAGCTGCAATATTCCGGATGTAGTGTTTAATAAAGACTACAAATTTTGTTTGACAAAGACTAGTATATTCATTCGGTGTACCCTCGTCAAGTCGTTGACCAGGGCTGTGAAGGCAGACCACAGCCCGATCATTCGCGCAGTCATTAAAACTCTCGGCCCGTAATAAGTTCCGTGATAAACATGAATTCGCACAGCTCGGGATAACCGAAAGGACTTTGTCACCGTTCTCTACACTTATTTCTATGCCTGCAAGGGTCGGTCAGGTGTCATGAAAGTGGGTTTTAGCACAGAGGAGCATCATTGTACTGTATCATGATTGTAGTAGCGTCACGTCATTATGGCATAAATGACACAATGACAGTGAGCACCTACCGTACGTATGTAGATAGATTGGATGGTACAAAACAGTAGTGCTGCTGCTTTTCGCTCGTCGTTATGTCTTTAATGACACATTTAATGACAATCTGACGTACCGTGGATATGTACATCTGTCATCTTACCTGCTACACCTTACTTACGTTTTCTGCTACATAACTACCACGATACCGAGCAACGATTGTTCTGTGGGTACATCACACTACCTGACAGAGTCGAAAAGCCAAAAACAGATAAGTATTATGCATGTCGGTAAGTAAAGTTCCAAATATTGCACCAAGTAAAACAGCAGCAGAGGAGACTAATGGACTAGCTCGGTAAGAAAATGAACGTTCTCCGCCGGTCGGAACTCACAAGCAGCCACATTTATCCAGACCAGACACTCTGTTAATCAGTCAAAGTTGGGTTTCCTAGCAGATCAAAAGTGATCCACTTTTTACCGCTGTTCAGCAGCCACTTGCTGTTCCCAAGTCCACTTCATGGTTAGCATCTGCGACACTTCTTATGTTTATTGCAAGAAAATAAGATGCGCTCGTCGGCCAAGAAAGAATCCAGAACTCTCTTCAATAAAGAGCTAAACCAGTACGATACGTTTTTCCAATAATAATCATTTCATGATTTTTCTCGACAATATGATGCGTGTTCGTCACAAAACCTCTAAATAGAGAGTAAGATTTTAAGGTAAGAAACCGTGACTTGGACTGCTACCTGCGGCTGTCGTGGTATGATAACAGTATAAGGTTACCAAAAACTACAAGAACAGCACCTGCTTTCGGACCCAGTTTTCTCTGATTTTTGTTTTTATGACCGACAATCCTATTATCAGCGCGTTGCTCATAACATATTGCATGCTGTAAGCATCGATCAAACCGTTATTCTATACACGAGTTGTACTTTCCATTCAGGATCCGTTTTGAGACGTTGTACGATGAAACCAGTTTGCTATGAGTCTATGACCGATTTGACGAAGGTGCAAATCAAAGAAAACCCTACCCTTAGTATCGTCACTACCCTGTGGAGTTTCTGAAAGTGATCTAAAAAATATGAATAATGCACGTGCGCAAGCCGACGTTGGGATAATCTTTAAAACGCCCGCTATTTGCATTTTTTTATAAATAATCGCTCATAATCCATCGGTCACGCTTGTTACAGCAGGATCAAAACGCATTGGGCAAATCTTAAGGCCACAGACCGGGATGTAGGCAGTTGTTTTGGTGGGTTCCAAATCTCCAATGTTTCTTTACGCTTTCGCACGTAACGATTGCCAGATTATGTGGATCCTGTCCAGAAAGGAATGCTCTATTGTGATATCAGTGTTCTCTCTGCCTCTTTCACCAAACGGGTGCAAAAAGCTGGTGCATTGTTTCGCCCTATTCAAAACGTCTTAGCTCTACTGTGCTCTTTAAAGTCAATAAAGCTTGGGCCTCAAGAGGCCCGCGCTGAAAGTCAGACTCAGACTTCGCCTCTGACTTCTCAAACTCCGCCTCTGACCACTAAAAGTCTTCGTCTGACCACTATAACTCTGACTCAGACTAATATTTCCAAATTTTATTTCCATCAGTTCCAGTAAACCCGTTCCTGGAAATGCCAAACACAAGCGGATGGCTTACGCTTCTTAGCGTTTCTGCCGTATCGCCAGTCGTCTGTAGACTGTCACACCATTGTGCGATTGTGCGTACGATCCCTCTGCAGCCTGTACTCGTCGTCGACATCCTGATTTCACTAATGAAAACCCAAGATTTGGTGAAGGAGTTGTCAAGGAAGTAAGCTTGACGGAAGAACATAAAAGCCAGTTGAATGATTTATGGAAACCGTGCCGGCGCTGATCCCTTTCCGTCAGTAGCTACCACGGCTTTATCGTTCTGTATGGCCTTCACTAGCTTTGCACCGCAGCTTTCTGTTATAATGTGGTTTTATTAGTTTTCGTGACTTGCTTATGATTGCTTTTGCTCTTAGTTTCTAGCTCGCCTTATAATTAAGAAGAGTACTCCTCACGTGTTGTTATTGTTTTACCGCTGTGCTTTTATACGCTCATCAGAAATGGTTGCTTTGGTTCCAGATATAACCCTTAAACTGGTTACCAGAATCTTCAGTTGGTACGCTTAATACTGCAATAACCGCGAAATATTTCAGTTTGCCCCCGCGTCCATAAATCTAGGATGTATTTGGTCTAATTGTCTGGATACAATATAAGTGCTATTTTTTCACCAAAAATGTCTTCGCACCGTGTTATTGTACAATCTGCAGAGCCGGCATGGCTAAACAGTTCGTGCTAGCCAAATTTGATTACCTTTGTAGGGTCAGAGTCAGACATTCAGTAGTCCGAGTCAGATTTTCAGCACGCCTTAATCGGACTTACAGTATTCATGGCAGACAGTGAACATTCGCGTTTATGGTAGATTCTATTTGAAACGCTGTATTCGCCGGTATGACTCCAAGATGTAAGAAAACACTGCTGATGACAGCAATGCTCAAATAGTGTGCTGCAGGCCATTGCTGCAAAGGTCACATTCTGGTAATTTCATTACCCATGACAGCAGCGATTACCGATGTTCTCCCGGGAAACCGTTATGTTTACTTTCAGTCTGCATCTATCACGATACGAGTCAGATCATTAAACTAGGTAATCGCACTCCGCTTCGCTGCGATAAAAGACCGAAGCGAATGGAGGAGTACGACATAATTTAATCAGATTGGCATTTACAGCTGTTGCCTTGTAAGCCGCGCGTAGCATTAGTCTAGAGCAGATACTAGGTTCGCCCTGTTGCGTCAGCGCGAGATCTTGGCAGTGGATTAAGTGAACGATTTGGTTTAATGCAGTGCGTTTTCTCACCGCAGAATGGTTTTATGATTTGCTAGTTCTCTAAAAACACACGTTACAGCTATTTTATAATCAATCAGAAAATAATGGTTGCGGTCTGGTAAACTAAAAAACCCCAACCATGTGTCGTTTTAGCGAAAATATATCACCTATATCAATTAAAATCTGGTAAATCACCGCTGTCTTTAGCATCTTTATATTTTAAAACCCGTCCAAACGGTGACAAGTAATGAGCTTTCGAAAGTAGCATGGCGGTTTACGTGGTGGCCAGGCATGAATCATGCGCTGCGGACCCGACTACGGTCCGCCTTCGTTCCTATAGTTACTGTACAGCAGAATAAGATCTTATGCGCCTCGTTTATAGTACGCAGAATGCGCGCAAACCGGCCTACATTCTGTAATTAAAATGTACAAGCTGCGCGTCGCCAGGCCTGGTTCGCGTGATCTTGCTGTCTGTTTCATCACATGGACTTAGTAATTATTGCGGTATCTTAGACATGTGACACGTGGTGTGGTCGGGAAACGGTAATCAGGAACTCCTCATTTCTAATTCTGTTTCTAATGTACTCTAATTTAATGTGCTGTTTCTATGTAGTGTACTAATAATAGGCAGTTTTTACTGTTGAGTGCGGCTCCGTGAAGCAGAAAACCCATCTCGAGTGCGATAGAACGCGCGTGACTGTGCGCACTTCATTTAGAAATGTTGCAACGGAAACCCTGAGTCGAAAATTATAGACTACAGGGTTACCCAGATTTTGTTTCTGACACATCCGATCGCTAGTTGCTCAGAGCGTTTTACCAGGCAGTTAAAACTGCGAAGTTTGTGAACAAAAATGCTATCCACCGGACGCTCGAAAGCTTCTGACATCAACAGTCTGAACCCAGACTCGGTATTTTTGCCCGTAAGAAAACCTATGCAGTTTTTTCAGCAGCACACGGCTAAAATGACAAACTTGTGTTTTAAAAAAAAAATAATCTGAAAATTAAAAAGAAAGGAATCTAAAATCAGAACATAAATATGATATGATGAATATAGTAAATAGGATGACTACAATGTATGATAAATACGTTAAATGATAATATGGAAATGATAATTGATACCGTATACATATAAACTAAATATGGCACCATGAATAGCCAAGAAACCGAACGTAACAATGAAACAATTTATATTACGGTTTGATCCCCTTCTATTCCATAGATGCTTTTATAGTGAATTAATTAGTGGCAACTTTTTGTCGGCGAAAGAGTACTGCTGCACTTCTAAATCGAGTGACCTTGCCAACACTTCTTTAACCCGGACTACACGTACCAATAGAACGTGTAGTACAAACATAACCAAATTCCTGGTACAGCCACACGAAACATAACTAAATATAATACTAATAACGTTACTAATAAAGAATTAAAATGAGCAAAGAATAATGCAGACAGCCAGTATTGCGTACATTCAGCAGCATCTGCTGATAATGGATGTTGGCTAGCAGGGAACACTAACAGACGGGTAGACCCGATTTGCCACGGTTTGTTTCTTTCTGTTAGGACTGACACGTAAAATCTTCTCCTCGAACTTCGATGCCGCAGTGAACTCTGTGCGGCAATTTTTACTCGACATTTCTCTTGCTAGTTGTTGCGCTTTTACTTTTGGTGGCGAAGGTAGCGATGCCATATTTTGCCAAAATGCCACCTGCTGTTACTGAATGGACCCGAGGGAATGAATTGATATGCTTGTTGTTGCTACTGCACACACTACGTACGGCTTTCGTTCTTTGTCCCAGCGCAGCATGATGCTGCGCATTACATAAAGGTTTATTCATTTGCCCAAGTGAATTCCCACGGCAATGCCTTCAGCCTGCGTGGTTGTAATTAATCGACCGAAGTGAAGCAAAGGTCCTCCATATTCATGGGTACCGCAAAGAGCAGTGTTGGCAGATGTGTTCGTTAAGCGAGACAGCACAGTCAGTTTTCATCCGATTTTCGTCACATTTGAACAAACCCTAAACTGTGCTTTGGAGATATCTCGAAAAAGAAGAGCATATTATTTGGAACCACGCACTCGTTCATCTGCTTAGCCACAGACCGTACGGCCTGTGGAATGAGCCATCCGTGTGCCCTTGTGTGTTCACTTGCAGTTTCTCCGCTAGTACAGCGGAGTGCGCTTGCCAATTATACACCGGAACTCTAATGGCTTTTGATTTTTTCTACTCGAGCTCGGTTGGAATCACCCTGTCCATTTCTAAAACTTCTATCCTTCTCAGGTGTTGCAGTCCGTTAATAACAGAAAACGACAAGAGCAAAGCTTGACTGAATAGGACATCTTGCAC
>JAQGAU010005599.1:0-10108 GCA_034698045.1 Paramacrobiotus richtersi
CACAGCATGTTTTTTGTTGCATCGCTGAGACTGGAAGTGCACCATTCAGTGTCGCGAGCCGATAAGGACGCGCTGATCTGGGCAGTGAAGGAAATACTGGCCGAAAGGGGATTCAAGAGGACAACGGTGGAAGTGGAGGATGTCATTAATTTCGATCGTCTTCCTTCAGTTTAGGTTACCGATGTTTTTTGCTACCGTTGGTTATCGCCAGTTGTGTGATGTGTATGCATCCTGGGCTTGTTATTGCACTGTGATGTGGAAACGTGTGGTGCGATCGGGGTTGATCGATTTAAAATAAAAGTTACAAGATGATTGCTTATCATAACTGAACTTCGACCTAGTGCCAGAATGTTTCGGTGGCCAAAACGTTTCCGATCGATTAACGGGAAACAAGTCAGCGACTGGATGCTTTTATTCATTATTGCACATTTCTTTCCAGAAATAAAATTTTTCCAGCTGAAATTTTAGTGAACTATTTGACCGTAAGACCTTTCTGCAGTCTTTCATCCTCGAAATTTCTTCCAGTTTTTCGATCCTAAAGATATTTTTTCCGGGCCCAGTTGGCCTATAATAACAGTGCAACCGCGACGGTACGACGGTTATATAAAATCAAAGTGGTATCCGGAGGAGGGGCAATGACGCCGCCAATTTCTATTGGACAGACTCGGACCAGCAACGTTACTAGCTGCTAATCAAGCGAGCGCAGCGAGCGTTCTTTCCCCTGCAGAAAAAGATTGGTTCCTGTTACGGCTGGTACCCGGGCCGGGGTTCCTGACGTAATACGAAACCCAAGAGCTGTCAGTACCGCATAGACCGATACCGAGCCACAAGTTCAGTTCGTCAGTTCTCCGGGTTCTTGGGTACCCCGTTTAACATAGAAGTGAATAGGCAAAGTATGGCTCCTGTTACGCGTAGTACCCGGGTACCCGCGGGTACTTCAAGGTCGCGGGTTCCCCATTTAACATAGAAGTGAATGGGCAAAGTATGGCTCCTGTTACGCGGAGTACCCGGGTACCCGCGGGTACTTCGAGGTCGCGGGTTCTCCGTTTAACATAGAAGTGAATGGGCAAAGTATGGCTCCTGTTACGCGGAGTACCCGGGTACTTCGAGGTCCCGGGTTCCCCGTTTAACATAGAGGTGAATGAGCAAAGTATGGCTCCTGTTACGCGGAGTGCCTGGGTACCTGCGGGTACTTCGAGGTCGCGGGGTACCCGTTTAACATACAAGTGAATAAGCTTAGGTAGGCTCCTTTTACGCGGAGTACCCAAGTTCTTGTGTACTTCGAGGTCGCGGGTTCCCTGTTTAACATACATGTTGATGCAGGCGTTTGAGCAACCTTAGGCTCCTGTTGCTCCAAATACACGGGCACTTGGTTAACAGGTGCTTCGAGCACTCGAGTACGCCGTTCAACGTATGTGTAAATAAGCAAATTTCGGTTCTTATTACGCGCAGTTTCTGTGGTCTTTGGTTTTCCGGCCAGTTTGTTTAGCACACTCCCATGCGCTTCTGATCCACTTTCAGCTTTTACCTATATTTCTGGGATGATGAAATTAATCTCAAAGATTTCCAAAGCCATTTCAATATTGTAGAAACATACTTTCCGGCTAGCTATGTATCAGAGAGATCTTCATATATATGTGTATTTATGTTGAATGTTTCAATAGCCTTGATCAGACACTGAGTTACAGTATTGGATATGATAACGTGTTCACGATTTCGCCCCGATTTGGTTACCATGAAATTTTTTGTGCACAAACGAATTTCTTCGCACTAATTCTTTTTTCTTGATTACAATAAACATAACGCACTATGGTGTAGGGGTTACAGGTAGGCACCTGTACAGGTATTGATTTTGCCAATATTTAAAACAATGTATAAAATTGTTCCTTTACAATTATCACTTAGGAGTTTGCGATTTCCCGGTCCGTGCTGCCCTGTCAGTCGAAAAGGAAGCTGCTTGCCGAAATTAATAATCCAGAAAGGGGACGGGCTTACTCAGATTGGTTGTGAATCTCCGTCTAGCTTTGCACATCTCATTTTGGTTTTCGGACGGAAGATTCAACTCCATTGAAGCTTCTATAAAATCAGTTTTCAGGCACACCTCCCAGCGCCAGGGAGGGCACGTGTTGCCGGACATTTCCGAAGTTCGAAGTAACTTCGATTTCAGCTTCAAACACAATCGCAAACATATAAGTAAGTCAGCCAACCTACGAATGGGCATAGTCTGGCCGAAATGTCCAAGCTACTGTCACAGGTCATTATCTTAAGGAGCAGAAGGCTCTACTGTACCAGTTGATAGACTTCTTCTGTACTCTTTCAGCCGGAACGGAAGGTTTAAAATTTTGAAATACATTTCAAACTTTATTTAAAAATTCACAGCCATACGCTCCGGCTAAAACTGGTTCAGAATGATCATCTCAATTTATGCGCATTTATTGACATATCTTTCAAGCAAATTGGGTGAAAACGTGGATTTTCAAACCGGCATCTCTGTTTAAACTTTTTCAGCTTTTTTTTCTGTTTAAACCGTATTGCAGAACAACTGCTTATTGCGCGCACAGACGGACAAAAGGACAATGGAGATCCATCTTTTCACTTCTAAAAGATTTGTAAGGGGGGTTTTTATTGTGTATATCCACGTAGTGGCACTTTGTTGTGCAAAACCTCCGATTTGACCGGAGTCTGGCCTTAAATACAGACTTCTGAATTTAAACTCCATTCAAAAAACTGGACAGAATTTTTTGCATTCATCATTTATCACAAGTGATAATTTTTTGAGTTTGTAAGTGTGGGGATAGATTATTGACATCATACTCTGGTCTGTTGAACATACCATAGTATTTATTAGCACGAAGCAGTTCAACTGGATAAAGTCTGGATTGTTCCGTGTTATTACTGTAGACTGCGTTTAATTACGTGTGATACTACTTTCCACACATCATGGAAGACGTACTAGAGAGCGGCGCGCGCACTGTTTGTTACCAACTTTGTACATGAGTTCATTTAGCACATGACTGAAGTACACAACGCAGTTATTGTTCAAAAATAACAATTACTGCAAAAAACGTTATGATGACTGAAAGGCCACAGTTTTCCAAATATTAAAAAAATAGTAAATTATCAATAAAAAACCAGACAAAAACAGTATAATATCTGGAATGACTTCACCTACAATATTGGTTGCGCTTTTGGTGAAATTATTTTCCATAAGCATGCAAACCTGATTTTTGCACAGCGGAAGTCAAAATAGGGCGTGTTTAAGCCACAAGACAGACGAATTTAAGGAAACGGCTAATTTAAGGAAACGGCTAACTAAAATTGTTTACAAATGAATTCTGCAAATTATAAGTATTTTTCCGTAATTTTCCAAGCGGAATTACTATTTTTTGAGCTTTTAAAGTAGGACCATACCATTGTTGGGAAACAGCGGCTGAAGTTAGGTGATCAGAGAAGGATTCGGCACATATCGCAGGACGACGATGGTGGCCCACTGTACCGAGGCACTGAGATGTGCTCGTAGGGGCAGGATGAAAGGAAAGTGGGGGAAATTTTACTAGCGGCGCCAGTCATCCCTGGGAAGCAGAATGTGCTATTGTTCTTTTGCATTTTTCAAATTGCTGCATGCAGTAAACAATTGTATGGTTGCCGGGGATGTGCGAAGGAATCATTGTTCTAGGTAATCGCACTCCGCTTTGCTGCGATAAAAGACTGAAGCGAACGGACAATAACGTGAATATGCGTAGTTTCATCAAACTCTATAGTTTCATCAGCACGAACTACTAGGTGCGGAAAAAAATTGCGAAAACAGTATACGATGTTGTAAGCTTTGCTGCTCTTCACCGGACTGCAGGAGTACTGTACATTATGGCTCGTTTGATTGCCCAGGGATCGTGTTTTGAGCAACATGGCTTCCACGCCCTGAACCAACCTTGCGTTTATTGCCGGATGATTTTCTCCTAACGCTACAGCAAGGGCATCTGTCCTTCATTTCTCATGAAGCTGTTGCTCTGAGGGTCAAACCAAGTAACGGCTACGCAAATTGTGTAGATCAATATCGAATCTAGTCGAGAAAAAAAGAAAACAGTTTGTATGCAGATAGCCATGAGCGTGGGACTCGCCTAAATTGGGAGGAAATAAGAGAGTTATAACTTGAAAATTCGGCTGTTTATTGCGTTTAATTTTTCAGGAGTGTTTCGTAGCAGCTAAACAAAAATCCTTGACTAATTTTGAGTACTTACGTTATTTTGCTAAATAGTGGCTCTACTCACTTATTAAATCGGGCATTGCGTGGGCCTCAGCCCACACTGGAAATAGACTCAAACAGCCCTTCCAGTAAAGCTTTTCCTAGTGACAAGCACTCTGGAATTTTTCTCTGCTGCAGCGCTTGCATTATCAAACCCTTCTTTTACGCATAATCTTAGTAACATGATAGGCAACAATAAAAAAAATATATGCTGCACAGGTTTGCTATAGGGATAGGACTTAAATTTAAAATATGTATGTAAAGTCGGTGATAGATTCCCAAGACATGGTGCCGTTTCCGAAAACGGCCGCGTGTACGCCCATGACGGTACCATATTTCCTTAACCAGTCTCAGTGTTTGGATACATTTATTGCACATTTATTCAACAGATTGTAGGTTTCTTTTATTCAGTAAGGTAGTTAAATAAATATGATTACGATCAAGGTAATGTACGGGGAAAAAACTGCTCGCTCGCTTGATTTTAATGGCGAACGACGAAGAGAGACCTTCGCTAGTTCTAATTTTCTGGTAGCCAGTCACTAGCCATAGCCATTTTCCACACAGCATCCAGCGTTGACACTTTGACAGCAAGCACGCGTGCATGCACCACTGGTGCATGCACCAGGCAGTTGTTCAGTCGATTTTATGCGGAAACTCCTATCGCTTTTTAGCAGTGCTTTCAATTTTTCGATTTTGATTTTAAAAAGTGGAACACGTACCCACTGTCGTAGTCGTACAACTTTGCCCGTCAAAGTAAATGATGTAGCAATCTTTTCCTCAAGTAACGTGAATTTTCTGCTGTAACTGTAAGAGCCAACGTCATCATGTCGAAAGTAGCAGGCGAGAAGGGAAAGCGCTCGAAGACGGATGTGGATGGGTGCAAATCTGACCTGTAAAGGACATTTCCCTTGAGAATGATTTTTCTGAATACTGACCATACATTTCAACGTTGTCCATGGAGGTTTTCTAATTGTTATCCATCCTTCTCTGCAGACCTGCTTACTTCCTGTTTTGCGCCGACGAACGCAACCGTTTGGCATCCTCAAATCCCAGCCTCAGCTTCGTAGACATCGCCCAGGAACTGGGACGCCGATGGGCTGCCGCTGACCAGAACACCAAGGAAAAGTTTGAAAACCTGGCTGTCCTGGATAAGGAGCGCTACAAACGGGTAAGTACAGCTTGGTACAGTGTTGATCGCGCATTTTCCTCATTGTACTCTACTACTGTACTCTGCTTCCTTATTGCACACTGTTTACTGTGGATTGTGTTCAAAAATATCTGTAGAGTTTACTTTGAATCGCCGGGTATCGATAAGAGCGTAGAGGATGTGCTGGATATGGCTGACCGCTACGATATTCCTGATCTATGTGTGGCTTGTGAGGAGAAGCTGGCAGCCATCATCACAACGAAAAATGCTCCGCGATATTTCTATATGTCCGATTTGCGTGGACTGGGAGCGTTGAAAGCCAAATTAGCTAAGTTTGTAGTGAAACATGGTAGCGATTTTTAATCGCGATTGTATTGTACAGTGTTGCCCTAAATCCGAACGGTTCGGTTGCCCTAAATCCGTTCGCGGTTCTTTAGGCATAACGTTCCCTGTTGTGTTTGGTATAATATCTTGAGATATGCGTTTTACTTGATGTGGTGCATTTGGATTTTGGATGGAGGTATTTATAAGATAAATGCTGCACGGTAGTTGTATTTTTTTCGTTCGAACCCATGTTGAGAATGAATTCGAAAATTCCATTCAAAAAGTGACCTCTTGGATCTGAGCATTTGACCTGACTGATGGAGCTCTTGCGGTTTTCCGAACTGGCAATGTTGGAATTTTGGGAGCAAGTTACCAAAAGCGCCCATAGAGCATTGATGTCTTCGGGAGAAACACTACGCTGTATTCGCTCTGGAACAAAAGACCGCGCAAGCTGTGCGCGTGCAGTCGCAATCCATAATATGTCGGTGATTTTTATTTATCATGAGCAATCGGTATCAGATTCGCAACGCGCCGTTTACTGCGCGACTTCTTGTTTGACCCCTGCTAAACACTGGTTCAATCACAGAGTCGCATCATCATGGCACCAGGCCTTTCGCATTCACATGTCTGTTTTCGGCACAACACGCCAGCTGTTTCGCATCATGTTATAAAATTACAAAACGCAGAAAAGACGACAACGAATAGAAAAATTACCGAATGGAAATTACGCAGCACAGTGGGACGAGAGTAGCCTTAGTATGGTTTAGTAGTGGGGGCGGCAGTAGTGGTAGTTGTAGTAGTGGTAGTGGTAGGGGGAGGGGTGGTAGTGGCACCAGACTGACGAATTCCCACGAGAGAGTTGGCAATGGTTTTGGTGATGGACAAACAGTTGGCGACGTCGTTGTACTTCGTGACCACTCGGACAGCGGCCATGCCGGCAGCGAGATCCTGCGCGTATTTCTGCCACGGTCCCGGGGGGGTGGGACCGGGAGGAGCCTTGGCCAGAGCGTCCAGGGTCAGACCAAACTGCTGGAGAGTGTACTGGGCAAGAGCTGCAATAACACAGAATATTTCCATTATTTTACGGATATTTTCAGGATACAAACTGAATCATCCGAAGTCATCTATGCTTGGCGCAAGACAAATCTTGTATGGATCAGATTATCAGTTAATCCACATTCGTATTACATACATATTGGACAAGTAGATCCCGCGAAGACGCATATTCTCAAAAATATGAGAATGAGCTTAAAATGTAATTCTATTCGTACTGCTCACTGGGTATTTTTTCATGAGGGAGGGTTATGCGCAATGAATAATTATGACTTTTCAAAGCTATTAATGCGTAATTTGGCTTAATATAGCGATTTATGAGGGAAGGATCAGCAAGATTACGATCTTGACTCGATTCCCGTAGACCGCTATTTTAAGCCAAATTACGCATTAATAACTCTGAAACTCATAATTGACTGCGCATAACCTTCCCTCACGAAAAAAAACCCTGTAATCAGTATACGAATAGCACTTCATTTTAGGCTCATAATCATTCTCATATTTTTGAGAATATGCAGCTTCGGGAAAAATCTACTTGTAAGCTGTTGTGCATGCATTCCATTAATTATCACCAATCAACGATGGGATTTGGAGACACTGCTTGTGGGTTAGTAATTTTGGATGTTTCTGGACAAACCTGGGCCTGATTTGGGCGGGCAGTCAACTGAAACGATCGGGGTTTTGGCTCGGGCAATGATGTTATCGAGGTCGAAGCCAATGCGGGTGTTGACACCGACGCACTCGTCTCCCGTGGGATAGCCAGTGCCGGCTGATAGCTTGTCCAGCCAAGTGTTGTCGGCAGTAATGGTCAGCAACAGCTGCGTGAAGAAGTCGATATCCTGAAACGGTGTGCAGCCATTGGCAGCCTGAGCCGCCTTGGAGACAGTGGCGGCAGCAACCTCCGCATCATTCAGATCACTCAGCAGGACTCGGTACAGGTCTAAACAAACAAAATACCATGTGAAACCCATATGGTGAAGGCTTTGTCCTGATGTTGGTCCCCTTACCATCTCCAGTTTCCGTGTGTACGATGGCCTGTGGAACGCACGTCTGAGCGCTGATACCGGCAAGAACAGCCGAAAAAATCACTGCACGAAACATCGTGTTGAACAGTAAAGTTACAAATGGAGAAAATAGTTAGAATGACACACTGCAGTTTCTGAATTTCTAACGGGCTTATGATATACTCGAATACTGCAACCGCGGTGTGTGCTTCCGCTACCTTAATGGGTTTATTAACCTGGGCCATCGCAATTAAGCAAATCGGTTAATTATGCCCTGACCCACCCGTATACCATGCAGTCAGCACATTTCAACGGTGCTATTCGTAGGCACACGTCAGCGTGGATAGTCAAATTAGGAAAAGCACGATGCGAGTTCGTACGACGAACTGCGGTCTTTCGATGATTCTTGTTTATGTGCAGATGTCGACTTCCGTGTTTGTAGCATGAACGCCTGCGGCAAGTATATCGGAAACTTTCAAAGCAACGATTTCCGACCCAAATCTTCGTCTGTATTCTTTCTGTTTATTATGTCCAGTGTACGTTTGATTGTAGCCGTTACAATCAAAGTAACACTGAGTAATAACGACCTTTTCCTGCTCAGGTTTCTGTTCAATGGAATGCTGCCGGATATTGATCAAAGTGTGGAGAATGTGTTGAACACTGCCAACCAGCAACTAGACGATTTTTCTGATGTATGGGTTGCCTGTGCATGAGTCCTGTCACACTGCGCGGTATCTTTAAGAGCGTTTGCAGCTAAAGCTGCCAAGTTCGTCGCACAATATGGTAGAAATTTCAGCAAAATGTGCCTAGGCGAGTGTGCCGCTTGAACTTAATGGTGCAATAAATGCAAAAGTTTGTTCGTACATTTTCTGGATTCTCCGTTGTTTTGGCACAATTTCTTGAAATCTTGCTTCTAAACGCCGTGGTACATTGAATGTACTACATTCGGATTTTGGGTGGACGGAAATCGAATTTTGTGTTTTTTTATCGAGCTTATTTTTATGGATAATTTTTCAGTTTTTTACCAGCGCGATGTATTGCAGTGAATAAAATCAGCCAAAGTTTCACGTTAATAAAAAACGTCAATGCGATTTTAATCCGTGTCAGTATATGCGACAAAACAGCCGAAATTTTTAGAATGGTAAACCAGCCAAAAATGCTCCCAATGATGTACAATTTTAAAACAAACAAAAAATGTTCAACGACGAAATTAATATGAATTAATTCAAAATAAAATAGCAATTAAATAATTAAAAATTCATTAATAATTTGAATTCATAGCAAAGAGCTTGCATGAAAAACAGTAACTGGTAGTTATCACAATAAGCAGGCGAAAAAGCAGTGAAAAACGTTGTGACAATAAGCTTACCCCGATAACGGGACAATTGGCATAAAAACAGAAACAATACAGTCAACCAATGGTTTACAATTCAACCGTAGCGATTCCGGCGAGTTCTTTCACATAGGCATCCAGTGCCGGGCGTACTTCCGCAGCCAGGAATTCTTTCACCTAAAAAAAAAAGTTCACACTGAATTCATAATAAAATGGCCTGTTATTTGAGACGCAGAAATTTTTTTAAATTTGTTCACTCGTTATTTGACGCGTATCCGTTCCTGATAGAATAGAATTTCGTATTTAATATTTTGAAAATTAATTACTGCGGTATTTACAACACGAAGAAAGAAACAACCTAATTACAGAGTTACCGAAGAAGTTTTAATTAATTGGAAATAATGTATTAAAAATGTTCCCAAATCGTATTCTAACATATTCAGATGCTTCGAAACGCTCCCTAATTCGTATGGATGCCTTTCGCGAGGACGGTCGGAACATGAGGGTCGTTCAAGGTGAAAATCTAGAATTTTTATTCTGACTTTATTTTCAATTTCACTACCCTAGTTTTTCCGACGTTTGTAAAAAAATCAATCAAAATCAATATTAAAATTGTTTAATTAAATAAGAATTAGGATTTCTTAAAACTTAATATTAAAATTAATATCAAATGCATATAAAGCAGGCAGATTAAAAGCATCCAGCAGTTTCAGAAAGATCCAACTGGAAATTCTAATACAGAACAACGGTGTTACGGTGAATCAATGGTTCAATAAAAATACGATTTCGGAAGGATAAGTTTAGCTAAAACCAAGAACTTACTATATCTAAAAGGACTGTTATCTGATTGCGCAATCACGCATGACGTCAGCAGTTGGCGATGCAGCTAAATATTCGCCCGTAGACTTCTATGTTGTGGGCGGTTTCTGGAACTTGGTTGCATTTCCCTTAAAAGTGACAAGCTATAGCTCAAAAGATAGAGAAAAAAATTTAGTTTAGGGTCT
>JAQGAU010005600.1:0-10104 GCA_034698045.1 Paramacrobiotus richtersi
CCCGTGGCAAACGTGATCTGAGCCTAATCCTATGGAATGCACCAGAACTGGCCCACTTGCCTTATAAGTTCCGCTAAATTTTCTATGACCGCTAAAATCTGAGCAGAAACTTTGGTTATTAATTAATGTGGTTAAAACGGGCCTTATTTATGTATCAAGAATGGTACTGATCACCCCTATATCTTTCTTGCGTATCTGTCAGCCTTAGGAAATAACGCTATCCTCCTTGTCTTGCTGCGTATGTGCCTGAAATTGCCCAACAAATGCAGGGCATAAAAGATTTAGACCTTATCTTGCCAGTAACTTAAAGCACCTGTGGCACAAGTGGATAATATACCCAACGAATTCCATATGGCTTGAACGAGGCAATCAAGAAGTGCATAAGTTTCAGAACACGACGTCAGACATGCAGTAACGAATCCATTTACAGACAGGAGGAATACAAAACTTAAGCGATCTGGGCAGCCTTTGCCTAGCTGAAATAACAGATGCTGTTGAATAACTGCCTGTTAATTCAGTAAACAGTCCTGGTTCCGGTTTTGTATCCTGTTATCCTGTTCTGTTCGGCACTATTGAACAGCAGAGCACTTGCACTCAGGTGTATTACCGAGCACAAAATTACAGCACATCCACAATGCAACGAATACCTCAGTTAAACTGCACGTCGGAAAACCAACTGTATTATCACGCCGATATCGACCGTTAAATGTTAACGTTAATCGAACCATAGAATGAGTTTAACAGTAAGATCTCATAATATAAAAGGTGCAAAACATGACGTTGCACTCGAAGTAAAGCACCTGACTGAAGTATCTTTGAAGACTTTCCAATGTAATTTGTGCAGCCTGGTTATCAAAGACAGAAACAATGCAAGAAAGCACGTACGGATGATACATCTGGAACGTGCCGCTCCGGAAGTATATGCATCGGTTTCCATCCCAGACAACTTTCAGAATGGAGCAGGAGCCATGCACGGTAACAATTAAAAATCTGAACTACGTCCGTATTGGTACTGTTTTTATTGGTATTGGTATTGTTTGTATTGGTGTTGTTTTATTTCTCCGTTAATTTACAAACTATTTCTACTGATAGAAGTGCACTTGTGCGCATTGTATTTTCTATATCTTACAGAAGCGACGATTCCGACGGAAGGGCCTGCATTAACTGTGGAAACTGAAGTATCCCAGACGGCGGAAGCACATATACCTTGCGGTTAGTGGTCAAGTACAACACTGCCTCGAAACGCGTTAAAGAAATCGTGCACATGCAAAGAACATCAGTTTTTTGTACAGAGAACTACTCACCGATGTATACAGCTTACATATAATTTCATCGTAAAAGTTAATGTGAAAGATTTCCTGGTGTACCGAACATAATGACATTAAGTGGCACTGTCCGTTCAATTACTTCAATACTTTCAGTTTCCTCGTCAATTCGCAAAGAAGCAAAGATGGCCGAACCCTTGGATCTGCTCAACTTAGTCCGTGTTGTTGGAGGACTGTCTGACCGCGCTACATTAAATGTCCTGGCTCTACTTAAATTAAATCTGGATTTTTCTGGTGTGACCGGAACGGAAATCAGCAACTCCGAAAGAGCGCTGCCGGCAACAAAGGCTGTTCTGCGGTGCTGCGTCTGCACCAGTCCAGTATCGGGTGATATATGCAACAATAAATGGTAAACAGGACCACTACGTACTTACAAGTAAAAAAGCTAAGAAATGATGTACACAACCTAACCTTTAAAATCCTAGCACGATATTTAACTTTGTCGGCAATTATACAACGATCCCGTAGTGCCAAATACCGAATTCTAGCCTCACTGCATTCCCGTGCAGCTGTACTATGTTAAGCGATATAAAATGGTTTTGAAATTACAGCCCACCAACCCCAGAATTGGATGGTTTCGTTGTCGCTGATCTGGAAGCACAAATTCGTACCATCCTAACAAGTAAATTAAAAAGTTTCAGTCTGTTGAAACGTTCATTTATTTTTGAAACATGCGCGCACTGCACCAGGAGCGTGGTTTTTCCGTTAGCAAAAACGCACATAAATTATTATGTTTAATTTGAAGGCTCCACTTGTTTCGTTTCAGCGGAGAGTTTGATTTTCTTTGACAAATCAAAGTGGAGACTGAAAGGTATAATAAAGGATGGAATGGATGGACAAGCATACAAGTCTCGCTTATCTGATATTCAAAAGCGATTTCCGGGTCACAAAATTGTGACATTTACGCTCAACACTGACGGAGTTGAGGTGGCGAAAAACAAGTACACAAAGCGTTCTGCCTGGCCGGTATTTTTGACGATTAATGAACTGGTTCGAAAGAACAGGTACGCATCAACGCACTACCATACAACAACCGGATACATACATGTTATGTTGTTTTGATACAACCGTAGCAATTAATTAAAACGGATACAGTGACAAAACTTAAATTTCATAAAAGAATAATTTGCAAACAACAGCAACTTACAGGTACAAAGGCCGAAACATAATTACATATGGAATATGGGAAGGCGAAAAAGGGGAAAGCCAAACTCCGCCAGTTCAAGCAATGTTACGGCAGTTGCAAGACGATATCGATTGTTTGAATTCATCAGGTTTGACAACACACGTTTTACAGTTTACGTGCACTTGTGGAAATAACGGCCAATGCTTCTACAATAATTACGACGAAACGGGAGTATTTAAAATTTAATTATATAAATGGTTCGACAGTGCCGGCAGTTCGCTTCTATACGAACTCTGAAAATGTGAAATATCCAGGTTGAATACGCTCCGCTACTCTTTTAATATATTATGTTCTCTAAAGTGCTATATTCCAGCACAATTATGAAAAGTTATAATGTTATCTGCGCTCAGTAGCAGCTTTTATAGACAATAATAGACAATTTGGTATAATTTTACTGCACGAAACAACGCAAACTGTGCATTATTGCGGAAATTTCCTCAAAAGCACTTGCATCATTTTTAATTGCTCTATTCTCTTTAGCTTAAATTTATATACATTTAGGCAGTTTGTTTGTCTTAGATTTTGTGATCGATATAAACGGATCATCAGAGCGTGTCAAATTCGCTGTTATAAAGGTAGCAGCAGATACGCCAGCTAAGGCCATACTTTTGAATATGATATATTACAACGGCTATTTCGGCTGCGGTATTTGCGAAATCGAGGGAAGGCGGGAGGATTCGGGAGACGGAAGTTGTCAGTCATATAGCACGGACAATACCAACAACACGTCTTTACGCCGCACACACAACTCAATGACTTTACAAGCGGAAATGGCTTCTCGCAAGTCTAAAGCCGGCGATACCGTACGTATGCTGTAGTTGCAAAACTACATATTACTTTATCCATGATATAATACAAGAGGAAATCTCCAAGCACTATGTATAAGCATTCCCGAACCGCACATGTCCGAAGTGTAAAATGGCATACAGAACAAAATGCACTAAGAGTGTGCAGCAAAAACGTTTTTACGAACAATGTCGTCTAACATACGTTTTAACTCTTTACAGGAAAGGGGTATGAAAGGGACGGCACCTGTTTCGGTTTTCCCGTTTCTGGACGTGTCTTCTGATGTGATAATTGATGATATGCACGCCGTCTACCTGGGAGTTGTTCGGCGTATAATGGAACACTGGTTTAACGGACGAAATTCACTGGACTGCATGTTAAATAAAACTCAAGTATCCCGACTGTTTTAAAGGACAACCAAGCTTTCTGTCGGAACAGCGTGGGAAATATATGAGCACTGACCCATTTGTTTTATTGTAGAAAACCGCCGTATTAAATCGTCTTGGAAAAATCCTGCCACCGGAAATAATCGAAATTATCTGCGCGAAAGTACCTGTCTCGCGATGGAAGGCCAAGCATCTAAGGGCATGGCTGTTGTACTACTCTGTCACTTGTTGCATCGGCATTGTTGACCCGAAGTACCTGAATCACTGGGCGTTACTCGTGACAGCTGTGTCGATGCTCTCGCAGCACGAAATCCCGCTTCCGTCTTTACGAGCCGCTGGAGCGTACCTGAGAAGATTCTGCCGAGAATACACCGAGCTATACGGTAAGCCCACAGACTTACGTATACTATGGCCACGCTGGAAGTTATTTGCATGTGTTGAATTAAAACGTTTCACTTTACAGTAACATTCGCAATATCCATAAAATCACTGATGTTGTCAAGTTACTGGAACAGTGTAAAACCGTGCTAGCGAACGAGCAGAAATACAAAGAATGAAATAATTAACCACCTAAAATGAATTCTGCAGGTGCGAACAGTTTTGGAATTAATGTTCATTATTTGGAACATCTGGAAGAATACGTTGATCTGCATGGCCCGCTAAGCGAAAATTCATTGTTCCATTTTGAATCTCAGAACGGTGTTCTAACTCGGCAATGCCACGGTACCGGACGTATAAGCAAAGCGACAATTGAACACCTTTTAATTGCGCAAAGCATACATCGCAAAACGAACGGACTAACCGATCCCGTGCAGAAATCTTTTGTGGCACGCGTGAAACGCCAAAGGTCAGGCACTTAAAAGCGCTTATATTGCTGAAAGTATGTATCGGCTTTGTTATTTCATTGAATATTGTGAAATATTGTTATGTGTCACACAAAACACTGGCAAACATTCACTTTTCACATAGGATACAAAAGTGCACAGTCGGTAATTATTAATTCGGAACATCAATAATTTAATTTTTATCATCAAAGTGCCGCGAACACAGATATATGTGTCATAAAATATTATTTTAAGATCAGTAGTGAAGGATCAAAAGGTGTAGCCAGCTATATTGCCGGTACCACGGCGGAGTGCAAAATGCGTCGCTGGTGCGAATGATATTTATCCAACTAACCATGCAGTAAATAACGCACAGTATATACAGCGTAAAAAATTTCTTGAGCACAATTTTATTCTTGTTTTTTTTAAATTTGTTGTTGGTACATGCTGATAACGTTTTATGCGCTCGTAGAACATCCGTACCGAGGGAAGAGGCAGGATGGAAAGCGTTTAGTGCACCCGTAAAAGTTCCAACAGAACAACGCTGTGAAAACCACAAATGCAACGGCTTCACGCACATTGACTTGGGGAACATGGCTGTTTGGACCGATGCCTACAAAAGACCATCGGCGCACTGTTGCAAATATTTTCGCGCCATTAACCACCAAACAAAATCAGTAGTTTTTGTCGAAGTGGAAGGAATAGTGCACTGTCTGGAGTGCAAGAATTTGCGAATTTTTGTTGCTCCGCTTATTGTCGACAGACTGGCAGTCGCCGAAGTCGATATTATCCCTCATCTGTTCGTTTTAAAATCGGAATCTCCTCAAATTCATTTTAACTTTGCGGATTATCAGCTTACTGCATGCGTGACAATACAGGCTGATCATCAAAGATTTTTACTGGTATGTGATCATTTTCTCAGTAGCAGTTGAATTGTTTCGTCAGCAGCAACCAAAGCTTCGATATGGTTCTGTCGGTTCTCGATTTATGTAATATTAAAACTATTTGTTTACCTTCTCGTGTGATGGAGTTTCATAAACTAAATAGTACTTTGTCTGGTTTGTCTGGTTACGAAATAAATACAAATACAAATACTTTCTCGTACTGAGTAGTCATAATCATAAGTAAGATCAACTGCGTCGCCGACAGTCTCGCTCCACTGAACACACTAGCCATTCGTACACGTCTTGACCTCTATAATAATACAATGAAGTTCTCTAGCGTTGTATAAGAATCCGGTAGTGTCTGGTCCGCTTCATAAACAAAAGAAAACTGGGTAAGAGTTATCACAGTTTTCAAAGGGTAAGAGGAGAGTTTAGAAGAGATCTGAGAAAACCTTCCGTTCTTAAGGATTGCCAGTAGTTCTAATCAGAAACGGTCATGTCCGGGTGCAAAAATACAGTACAGTTTGGCTGGGAAGCTTTTTGTTACGACTAGCGAGAGATGCGCACTTAGCGTGATTATATTGTCCAGCCTAATGCGGGTCATATTTTTTGATATTACTATTAACGCAATATAATGAGCGAGTGCGGTGTGTTCTTTTTCCCGCTCTATAACATAGTCGAGATTCACCCTTTGAAACAGACAACTGCGGCGACGGGAACAGCCGGAACTTACAGTACCCGGGAGCGAGATGAGCAGTACAACGTAACGTTTAAAGGGACGCATTATGCCGGCATTTTACTGGAAAAATTTAAAGGTAATCTTTCGGTTAGTTTCCTTCCAACGTTCTGAGCGCACTGCATCACTGAGTATTGCATTTTACGCTGTCAGATAACTGCAGGCGATTTTCATGTTATTTGAAATTTTCAGGCCCATCTGCAGAGTTTAATGCCCAAACGCAGACTCTGGACGAAAAACAGAATTCTGATTTTCGATCAAGAGGCATTAGGATTGCTGGAGAAAAGAAAATGAAGCTGAAAAAGGTACTGTACATGTTCACTCTAAACAAAACATGCAGTTAACCAGTTCCAGTCGTATTGAAATTCAAGAACTTCGGTTTTACTAGCGGCGGCGGCGTTAAACTGGCGTTGTCGGCACTTTACACAAATCGACTATTGGCAACTATGCTGTGAACAGTAATAACAGTAAAGGGTCCTAAATTAATAAATATCCGTAAATCGATAACAGCTTACACAAACAGACAACATCAAAATGGGTTTTATTGTGAACTGTGATGGATTTACCGGAAGTCGTTACTGCTGTCCACAATATGCTCAGCCAACAGCCGACCTGTACAAGCTGTATTCGCCAGTTTTGATAATGTACATATATAGAACTTCCTGTATCCATATTTTATCTTATTTGCACGAGTTTTACGTCCTCCCAGCAGAAAATACATTTCTTATTTAATGACAGTTCATCGATAGATATTTAATTAAATTGTATGTATTTTTGTTGGCTGTCGGAACACTGAAAAGTGAAAATGGTACAAATACGCCGCTGTCATTACATCAAATAAATTTGCAATTTTAAATTGATATGGTAGCATTCTGAATCAGAATGTAACGTACGCGTTCTTACTTTTACGTGCTCAGATAAGCTGGCCAGCTTGCCATGCTGTGTACTAGTTCACGATCTGTGAAATCTGTCTTTTAATACTAACAATGTAAACTCTCAACTGTCAGCAGCGGCACCATTTCTGTTTAACGTTGGCTGGAAATATGGGATATCGCTCTGCGTTGTCGGCTCTTATGCGCACAGAATCTGTAGTACCGATCAGCAAGTTTGCAGAAATGGTTCACAACACTGCTGCTTTAAAAACACGAATCTTAAATAAAACAACAACTGCTTAAGTAAATAGGTGTAGTACATAAATACATAAAGTACATAAATTAAGTACTTATTAAGTACATACATACATTACTAACGTTTAGTAACTACTACTATCTGGTTCGGCAATTAATGCAAAACCGACGCTTTTACAGGGTCTTGAATTACCCGCTCAGGAGAATCAGCCACCCAAACGCAAAGCGGCTGCCGAAGAGGTAAATAATGTAAGAAGTCACACTCGTATTAAAATACCTAAAAATTTGTATTCAGTCAAGATAGAATCAGCTGTTAATAGTTAAAACTAGTCACCTAGCGCAATTTTTTAGTATGGAACCGCTTTTTCGAGCAGGTGTTACTCTATTTGTAAAGATCAATGAGCCAGTTACGAAGCAGTCCAAACCGCTATAATTATTGTGCGAGGGTTTCGTATGCTCGTGGTAACAAAATAAGACTAAAAATGTATTTTATTAGGGTCAGTGCGACTGTCTGGGAAGAGTGAAACTGTTGGAAGACAAGCGAACAAGTGACGAGCAGGAACGGCAGGTACAACGTTATTCAGTATAAGGTTCCAAGCAAGCCATGAAATTCTAGCAAGGTTTCAAGCAAGAATTCATTATAGTTTTGAAAGAATCAGCAAACAGTGACAATAGTGCATCTTCCTATTACCGTAAACTGAAATTACTGTAAGCGATTTTCGGAGTTATCCCTAAATAAGCAGCAACCGCCACAAAACGCTCCAAAATCTGGTGAATACTGAGCCGTTTTTTTCTGCACCAGTGCAACCGGTAACAATTTTGAATCTTGAAAACTGTTAACTCGTGATGAGGTTAACATAACCGTCTAGTCTCGCACGGAACAGTATTACGATTTACATGATCGTACAATCGTAAAATGCTATCAGAATACGTATTTTTCGCTTATTGTATTCAACATACATCCGGAACTGCATACTTGTCAGATGTTTATGTTTCCGTGGCATTTTCACGGGTTACGTAACGATTGCAGTGTGGTCAATCCAATGCTCATGCACTGACTGAAATTTATTGCACAGGCATTCATTGAGGAAAGTGACGGGAAAAGAGAAGAACTGGAAAAGGACGTGGGAAACTTGAAAACACGTTTTGAAAAAGTAGCGGAAGAGAACCGCCAGCTCAAAATGGAAATGGACCAGGCGCAGATCGAATTAAAAGAAATCAGAACGTTGATTCTGACAAATCCGAAGGTAAAATTGTTCTATAATTATATTGACCTATTAATAATGTCAGAAAAATACCTTGAAAACATCCATAACACAAATATAATTCAGACCAGAATTAACGTAGCGGCAATAAAAATCAGAAAAAAAGCGGTACAGCATTCTCTGCCGACAGTAACTAGAGATATCTGTTATAAACCGATTGCTGATTTAGTCTTTTGCATTTTAGCCGGCATCGGAGCCGAAACGGACCAGCGAAGAGCGGGCCAAAGACCTCGCGGTAATTGCAGAAAATATTTGTGCGCATGGCTGCAGTAAACTTCGAATATTTTTAATTGTCAGACGACGTCAAGCAGAGGGTGGTAAAACGAATTATGTAAAATTCTCTATGAACTCCGACTACGCAAAATCGCTCTAAAATCGAGTTAATTAATAGGGCATGGCGTCGAAAAAAGGATACACGACCTGGATGAAGGCGTGCGGCTACATAATGACCGAAATCTGGACCATGGAAGAGCTGGCCACACACTGCGTTAAAGGAAGCCGCGAAGAGAACGACGAAAAAAATCAGTCAACGCTTCCGAGCTTGGATAAAGCCAGGCGCGAGCTGCTGCAAGGTATAACGCCGTATTTTCAGTAAAGTATTTACCAGAACAAATGACAAAGAACTACGTAACGGTCATCATTCATAATGTGTATTTGATGGTGTAACGATGTATATATAATGCATTTGATAGATGTTCTAAGTAAGCACTAACAAACATTTCATTCGACCGGATTACTAGTAGAAAAATTTTTTAGGCGCAGTGCAGGCATTTTGCGACAATGCAAAGCACCAACCACCGACAGAAGCGCAGATCAATGTGAAGATGGCGTCGAAAATGCAAAACACCCGCAAAATTAAGAAGAAGAAATTGGACACTTCAACTTTATCTACCACTTCCAGCAACGGCTAGCAGTTCGTTTTTGTCAGGATGTTTGTGGTCGAAAGTCGCTGTTCTGTGTTTTCAGTTAAATGAACAGTTCGGAAAGCCGGGAAAACGTTGGAATAATTGTTTTGGTTGATCTATTCCCCAGCTTACACCTGTTTGTTGTCGTATCGTGTATTCTTTGTTGTGCATGGTCACTGCGGGCAGCTGCAGTAATATCTGCCGGAATAAGAAAAATGGGCGAAATTTATTATTAAACTTCCTGACTGTAATTCACGTTTCGGGTTGCTGCGTTAAATGATTAACCGTCATTTTCATCGAGTTTGATTACATAAAGTGCTCTAAATAAATCCCTGTACCTTGCGGATGCCCCAAAACACCCCCATAAAGGTCAGCACCACAAAAGCCATATGCACACTAACGGCACAGATATGACGCATTCATATGTTCGTTAACCGCATAGTTGATCCCTAGATCAGGTCCATATCGTTCCCGCTAGTCACTAAGGCTATTCATTTTCTTGCACATGCATGCACCCTGACTGCCTATGGTTAATATGGACCTGAAATAGGTGTTTACGTGTCCTAGATATGTGTTCAACTTGGCATTTTCTGTCCAAAGATTTGCACAAGTAATATGCTTATGCGAAATGGCCTCTGGACCAGGAATGCCCAAGTTATGCGAGTACAGTTTGCCACGGG
>JAQGAU010005601.1:0-10104 GCA_034698045.1 Paramacrobiotus richtersi
CGGAAGTGTCCGAGAGTGCTTGCGCACATTCAGCTTGTGACATATTCATCATCCAAATGGATTATATGCATTACTTACAATATTACTGCGGTTGCCGCGAACAGATTTTGCAAAACCGTGGCGTAAATTTGCCATAAATAGATGTTGAATTATCGAAACTAAAGTTAAAGCTTTCATTCAATATCTGAGACTTATGTTATATTGTAAAGCGCGATGCGAATATGTAAGCAGTTAAAAAGTAGGTGAACGTGAGCAGTACGACTGTAAACAAGAGACATATATAGTATGAAATTAGGAACAAACAAGTAAACGATGTATTCGGCTTTGTTTTTGCTTATAATTGTTAGGTTACATGTCGCAGCTCCCGCAGTGCATTTATAATTAAAAGTAAAATTTGAAAATTTGTTACGAAACAAGTAGTTACGAAAGCCTCTAAAACAGTCTCTTTACAAATATATATAATAACATCCCCGCGTTTCGTTCCACCGAAGCTTAAATGTAAATATCTGCTTTACAATTTAACGTAATTTCACGGTTAATGAAATACAAACTTGCCACTGCAGGTCCGTAAGAGGAACTTACCAGTATAATACTGTAGTTATAGTAGCATCTGACGCGAAAGTAAACCGGCAAAGTTCGGAAAAGGCAATAGTAAGAAAAACATATCCATGTGAGCGTTTCGATTTCCCAACGAACATATTGCGCAATATGCTCACTGGAAAATAAAAACGCTCTAATGCCAACCTCTACTCCTATCTGTATGTTGACTTGATCACGGAGCTAAAATTCATACAAAAATATACAAGCTATCCGAAAAATCGCGGTTTTGATACTGCAGTATGCAAGGCAAAGCTGCGATCGAGAACCTAGCCGGCGGTTTCAGCGTATATCACATTTCGTTCGAATCGCGCATACCCGTAACCTTTTCATACCGGCCAAATAACCTCCAAACCAGGTCAATCAATCATTTACCGACTAGCAGACAATTTCTAGCATAAAAATCTGCGACAGTAAAACCTCTTGATAACGTACACTTTCCGTTCCAGGATTTCCGAACGTTATCCAAAAGTGGTCGTTCGATTTAAAAATGGAACAGCTGCCTTTGGCCCAAAGGCTTTGGGTGGCGAGCATTAACATATACCAGCTATCTGCAGCATCGCGATAAATCAGCGTTTTGCGCATAATAAGATTTACAATTTCGGTCTTCGTCATCAGCAAAAAACTCTGCTCCGAAATCTTTTTTTCGAAAGCGGTTTCCAAAATGGAAACTAAAGTAAGCAGTAGAGTTTTTTGCTCGTTTAGTTTCCATTTTGGAATTACCGCTTTCGAAAAAAAGATTTCAGAATGCACGCAGCAGGGATTCAGCGGTTCGGGCGCTCGGACACCGTCCAAAAAACTAGTTTCAGACTTGCATTTCGTCCCACTTCGCTGAGACATTTCAGCCCAGTCCCGAGTGAGCCCGAAACTCCTTTTTGTGACAGTTTGGGGCAGAAATAATGATCTTTGGTTGGCATTGATTTATGGGGTGAAATGAGTCGAATGTACAACAGTTTTTGTTGCATGTTCCAAACGAAAACTGGTTAATAGTGCCACTGCAATCGCGATATCAGATTTACTGGTCATAATAGACTGATTCTTGAGTTATAGACGTGCGCGTAAACAAATCTATATATGGTCTGTATATTAATATATTAATTTATTGGTTCACGTACTGACCTTTCTATATAACCAGGTCAGTAACCATACCATCATGAGATCATCTTTCGAATCGAGAACTTTTTCTTAGCGGAAATTTCTTCTTCAACATAAGCAATTACCTTCCCGGATTCCTGCAGATCTGCTGACTGTTAAGCATGGCAGAAGTTGTTAAGTAAGTATAACACAAAGATATAGTTGCAGTCCAAAGAATATCTGACGAATAGAAAAGTATGAGTCTAGAGATATCGTACAAAACATGCGATTTATTTTATGTGTAAGTCGGACGTAATATTAATGAGACAAGGTGAACGTTACAAAAATTATCTTTATAAGAGGATTTACTGCACATGACCTGCGCTGTGCATCTCGATTCTCGATCAATCAAATAGAGTTAGGTTCACGAAAGTATATTTGTTTGATTTATAATTATTGAGGCTGTGTACCATAAACACCGCTGTCCTTACTAATCAGTCGTTAGCGTTCGCTGTTCCGTTTAATGATAGTGTAACGGTATTTGTTAAAGTACCTTGACGTACGCAATAATTCAGAATTTCATATAGGACAGTAGCTATAGGTACATGCCGGCGACCTCGGAAGTTATCGGAGTTCATGCGGTATCAGTAACATGTTTCCTGCTTCATTTCATCGTAGATGCTGCTGCATTATGAGATTTTGTTGGGCCGACATAATATTATAGGCTGCCCGGCGCAAATGCGCTAGAAGAGTTTCGATTGATAGAGATCAAAATGTCCATCGTCTGTATATATATATGGTCCTCCTCGGTAGTGGCAAGTCCGTCGCTAGTGACTAGAAAAAAACGACCAGAAAAATTCACCGTTCATCCAATTTTCTCGTACCAAAATCTTCATCCCAAGATCTCGAGCCGATTCTGTGATCTCTGCTATTACAATCGGGGGGCACTAATTCCTCGACATAAGTAAACATAAGTGCAGTAGACATAGATATCGACTAGCCATATGGATAACAGACATCAACTAGTCAGATCACAAAAAAATTATTTCAGAATATTGCAGGTTATATTAATATTTGTGTTATTATTTTGGGCCAGCTCGATAAGTACCGATCAGCGATCTCGCTTACTGCTGAAGTGCAGTTTTTCGCTGGTTTATGAACCTGACCGGCGCCGCTCGCTAATAATTAGAGAGCAATTACACTGTTTACACGAACGTATAACGTCGTGTACGTATTTAAAAGAAATAATGCAAATTATGCAACTTTTCTCAGTTACTTGCGAGCGGTGACAGCCTGACCTTTGAATGGCTCAGCTTTCAAGTGTACTTCTACTGTTGTGCCACTAACATGTGCCGTGCTATTATAAACGGGAACGAAGTTGTTTACTTTTTATTTGATGTTCTCTGTCTTTTCCTCGTTTTATTCCTGCATCCGGACACAACCAACAAATTTGCGAAATACCATTAATTATTACAAGCTGACCTTTTTAATAGCTAGTACAGCTTTGGCGACTTACAATTATTGTTAGAGGTTATAAAGAATTAAAACAGCCCTACATGCGAAGAATTTCGGCTCCCGCTCACCTTTGGCTCACGGTGACTCCAAACGCGGGTCGGGCCCGTGACCGACAGAGCTGCAACTACTCAGCCGTGACGCCGAGACATGACGCAACCCAATGTTGACTAAACAGCGAGCATGTGACGGACGGCTGAAAATTTTCACCAGCATTTTTTTGGCCAAATGGCAAGCTGAGCGTACGCGTGAAATAAAGATTGAAAATTGTTAAGTACAGCACGTTTTCCAGCCGAGACCTTTGTTGTATTATATTTAAAACATCCTCTCAAAAATGATATTGCCAGTAAAAGTACATTTCGAGCAGGGACAAAGTGTTCGCCGTTTTAACTTAACGGACGAGAACCATAGTTACAAGAATCTGTACCGTCAGCTGCACTGGAGAATCTCCGAAGTTCTGGGTCACGAGGCATTCAAGATTTTCTGGAAAGGTATTTATACCTGCAAACCTTTTCTTCGCGGGCATTATTCTTTAAATTACGCTGTGTAGCATCTTTTATTGTACCTTCGTGTGAACTGAAGTAGATCTAGTAATCTGTTGTAGATGTGGAGGGTGATCGTGTTGCCCTAGAGTCTCAGGATGAATTGGAAGTTGCTGTCTTTGCTCATGGCATCGACATTGACAACTGGAATCCCAGGCCTTCTGATGGTGGATTCTTGCGAGTTTTCGTAGAAGTTGACACATTGGTCAGTCAACTGAGCGCGAAGAATTCTCATGAGAAGCATCAGCAGGATGGCGAAAAGCACGTTGGGGTCGTTTGCGACGGCTGCGATTCTCCGATTATGGGGACACGATATAAAGTATGTATTTTTCTGTCGTTCGCCTTTCAGCTGAAGAATATAGAGGTCTTTATTTCACAATTATTTTTAAGGGTTATTTACTAAAATTTGTATTAGAAATAGGTGAGCTAGAGAACATTTTCGTACACGCGGTCTTTGCATGATTGTTCTCGATGATGTCATCGCGCTTTATGCATTTGAGTACTTGTAGGTTAGACTGTTAGAGCTCATGCTTTCGTATTTGGCTCTTTCTAAGAGGAGATGTGATTCTCTGTGGATGTGCCGGAAGTGAAATACATGTAGCGAGTCATTTTTCTTGTGTTGAATTGTTCGATTAGTTTGTCAGCAGATTTAATCATAATTAGCGAAATGTTCCGATGCTGTCGAGTTTCAGAACTTGAGAATCCAGCAGAAATTTAGAACGCACCTTTGATAGCTCGTTCGCAGAATATCTGGCTTGTATCGTCGTTACTTAAAATAGCAGCTCAGAGACACCACCGCTGTTAATGTTCCGACACACAAATGTTTTACAGCGGCAGTACGAAAGGGGGACAGCAATAAAATCTGTAATAAAGGACATGACGAATCAATCCAGCCTTTATCCAGGGTTATCAAGCTCATCACCAAATTGATGACTTGACGTGTGGTTTTATTGGCTTGTTTACTTGTAGTGCCTCATCTGCAACGATTACGATCTGTGCGGGGAATGTGAATGGAAAGGACTTCACCGCGAGCATGACAGCATCGCAGTGCGCAAATCACTTGGACAGGGATGGCGAGTAAGTCCGGGAGTTGCTGGCGTCCCACTGCAACTGATCGTTGTGCCACTTGTGAAAAATATGACACTACACATCAGTATCTTCGTTTTTATGACAAATGGCGCATGTTCGGGATAGATCGATACCCATTGAATTGATGTTATTGTGCCGGGAGGTCATCCGCGTTTGTTTTTGCAGAAGCTGTTCGCACTGCGTCATATGGGTTATGGTAGTGGAAGCGGGGCCAAGTTTGTGCCAGCGACATATATTTCGCCCATGGAGATCATTGCTGAGCGCAAGGGAAAACCACATAGGCCTGTCTGGTCAGGCGGCGCGCCCACTGTGGAACTGGATGTTAATATCAATCAGCCGCTGGAAAATTTACTGAAGGACGTACAGAATCAGGTATGGTACATATGTGCATTGATGTTGTTTCCGGTCAGTTATTTACAGGACCTTAATGGTTTTAAGAAAGAGCCTGACTGTTTGAGTGATGGATTCGTGTCAAGGGTTTGTTATTTCACAATAAAAAATCGGTATTCTTTTACTGAAAAGATATCTAGTGAATCGAGCCATCGATTTTTTTCTTCTAGTTAGTATGCATGCAGTATGCATATGCTCAGCAAACGGCTTCTGGGCATGCTTTTTGGCGTTTCTTCGGTATTTTTCGCCTTCATAAACCGAGATGCTTTTTTCGCAGCATATATTGAACGACTTAATTACGTGAGGTTGCACTCCGCGCGCATAGTAGATTCGAACGAACGTCTTATTATGCGTGAGTTATGTGAACATTCATGTCGAATGGTTAGTTAGATTGTTATTACCTTATGATAATAAACAGGTCCGTAATAATCTTCTCATGATTATATTCGGGGTTCAGTGTTTGTATAACCTGTGCGCTAGTATTGCTGTTGATAAGTTTTTTTGGAAAACGTCACGGAACGGCTGTTCCGTGATACCTAGCGTGTAAGGTTGTTGCAGGAGAGGTTGCCACTTGCTGCTAGATTGGAAAGGTTTTTGCTGTTATGAAAAGTGTCGTATTTGCTTAGCTGCTAAGGAGATGTAATTTTGTGTCAGTTATGTTTGGCTTGACTCTGTCTTAAGCTGATCGACGTACCGGTTTTACTGTACGGTGTTATGGACGTTCTTAGGTCCAGAAGGTCCTGAAAGGCTTTTTGCCGACCGCTATTCCGACTGTTATACCGGAGGCGCCACCTGTCATTCCTGCGGAACCTCAGCCTGTCCACAACCAACCGATCGAAGAAAATGTGGAGGCTAAGACGGAAACTGTTGTGGAGGAAGTAGTCCATACAATAATCAGCTCTGGGAATGACCACTTGGAAGTGCTGAACGAGAGCGTTGTGGAGCAGGCACTGCCCAAAGTGGAAGAACGAAAAGCCGTTGAGAGCATCTATCCGGCGCTGAATACCGCTTCTGAAGAAACTCAAACTATCAGTGTCGCGGAATCTCGGCGATCAGTGTCTCCGTCGATCAGCAACTGCACTGTAGAATCGGAAGTGGAAAATGGTTGGGCATACATTTCGGCCGAGGATAACGCTACGCTGGAGAAGAGCATGGAGGATGTGTGCGCGGAACGAAGCCCAAGTACGAGAAAGCGGGAAATATTGCCATATATTATGAAGAAACTGGTGATTTCCAAAATTAATCATGTATACATGAAACATGGTCGCCTCGGAAAATTTTTCTAAGATCTCGCATTAACTTACGAACGAACATACTTGATTCGTTACCAACTTAGGATGTTCTTTCTCTGCTCGCGGATTATATGCACCAAGAGCAAAAAGTTCTGATTTCGTGGTTAAAATTTGATCTACACGTGTTTCGCAATTTTACATGTGAACTGACGGTGTTGAATTTTCAGGTGAGCAAATTCAGATAGCTCTGCAGGCAATGGAGGAAATGGGCTTCAAAAACGAAGGAAATCTGTTGCGTGCCTTGCTGGAAAATTTTGACGGAGATATTGGCAAAGTTCTGGACACTATCCAAAGTAGCTGGAATTCCTTTGTTGACTCTTTCGGTCCTGATTACAGTTGTGAAACATTTACAGACCTTACGTTAAACAAGCATTAATAGGCCTTCACACCGTACTTACCATTCTTTTTGCTTTGTTTCAGTTTCGAAACTGGACTGAATGGTTCGCTTACATCATCTGGTTTACATTCGTGTGTAGCATATTCGACTGGACTGATTTACTTGCTTTATCGGGTTTACATTCGTTAGTGGGTACGACACTTCATTTATCTTATGGTTTACAATTTGAACAATCTCAATTTTATCATTTATTTGATACTGTATCGGTAGGCGTCCGAATTGTGCTTATCTTTTCTCTGTCGATGAGGTCTGAACTTAATAAATCTCGAGATATTCTTCGCGAAGGTTTTTTATCCTAATGACAAGTCATCCAAGATTAATACTCGAACGCTGCCATACACGTTTGTAGTACGCATTATTTGTAGTTTGTATTAATTCGGTATTGTATCCAAACTTGATGCACTGGACTCGTGCTACGCTATCACAACGCGCTTCTCATTTCACATCCATAACTGCAGAGCGCTGATTACTACTTTCTAATCGTTTTTTATGGCTTCGTTATTAATCTGTAGATGGCAGTCGCTGAGATTCCGTACAAAAAGCTTAACGCGTATGTATAGGTAGTATATATTAGACAACACCGACACTTCAGGTTTCCAAACCTTCTCGAAAAAGATTCGATGATGAACCTTCTGAACTATTATATAACCTCTCTACTCTAGAAATAAGTGATTAATTGTAACAGGCACGCAGTTTAAAAAATGGACATCCTGTACACGGTGCAGCCGTCTTTTACATCCGAGATTTCAGCTGTCAGTTCTTGATCTTTCTTTTTTCTGCCTTATTGCTAGCTGTACTTTCTTTTGGTGCATTTTCCATTACACCCGGAATATTTTTTGCTTTGGAGGCGCTAGAGGCTCGAGATGGCATGTCAAACTCTTGCACAGTTTTAACGAAGGCTGCTGGAACTGAATCGGTCTTATCCCTAAGCAGCTTGGTACCAGGCTCTCCAAACTAAGCAGCAGTATTACAATACTGGCACATTGCATCTAAACGTATTTAAAGCACAACTTCCTGCAGTATTGCTTGTTACGCTTTGTTTCTTTTGCATGTAAATAAATAAAATAATAAAACGAAAATGGCAGGAAGGAAGCTAGTGGAAGGAAGTTGACCTTTGATACTTGCCACAAAAGAAATGTACGAGGGCATTGTTATTTTCCTAATACTAAATTATTAATTAGCATTAATCAGTGTTTGATACTTTACCGTGGAACGTAATTTCTCGTTTTCTTCGGAAAGATCCGAGCTTAAGGTTCCAAGGCGCGTGCACTCGACGTCCAGAGCGTGGAGTTCTTCTGAACTAGTTTCGTACTTGTCACCAGTCACAAGTTCTGTCAGGTATCTGCAATGAGGCATCTAACCTAGCTAAGAGTCAACAAGATGTATCCACTGGACCATGTTTTGTGTCCAGTATATAAACTTAAAATTTACAGATTTCATATCCACCGAAATATGCAAAAATCAGTCTTACATAACGGGATTTGTTGGAAACTCGGATTCTTCAAACAGGCGCATCATTGCTGGAAATTTCACGGAAGCTGGTGTTAAAACTGTATTTATGTGCAAAGATAATAGCAGAGGCCAGATTTTGCAGTCTTAACAATATACATAACGCAAATCCTGTAATTCACCTCCTACCATGGTATGTAAAATCCACATCATGTCATTAACTACGAAATTTACGCATACTCGAATCTGATTGGAATGTCATATAATTATAGTCCCATACTCCCAATATACAGGCCATTGATTTTACTCTGCCGTTTTTGTTAAAATCAAGCATAAAATGTAATAACAGACCAGAGATTCAGTTCTCAAACAGGATCACACAGTACGTTGTGACTGCATACCAGTAAAAGCCAATAAACAGATCGCCGTAGAGTCCCATGTTAAACTTGCACATAAACCGATCGGCAATTTTTGAAAATCAGGGAATTAGCAAGATATCGTCCGTCTTAGTTTATCATTGGAAAGAGCATGTAAAGTTGTCCGAGAGGGTAATAAAGAAAGGTTGATAACCTTTTCGGACAACTTTACATGCTCTTTCCAATGAAGAAGTAAGAAGGACGATATCTTTCTTCCCTGATTTTAAAAAATTGCCGATCGGTTTATGTGCAAGTTTAACATGGGGTCACTACTGCGATCTGTTTATTGGCTTTTACTGGTAGAGCAAATCCAATTGTAAAATAAATACTAGAATTTATAAATTCGGAGCATACGATCGCGTTATAATCGATTAAACTAAATAATAATTATCAGCCTAAAGGCCCTAAACTACCATCTTTGCCGATATATTTGCGCATTATTTCGTCTGATTTGCTTATATTGTCAATGGGGGTATACATTTTAAAAGAAAAAGTTGCAGTTCAAATAACAGGGACAGGATACCTTGAGACTAAATGTACTAAATCGGCCATTAATACAGTGAAAGTTCAGCTTTACATGCCTGTAGAGATTTTATCAAAGATCCCAGATTTGTCTAAATACAGCCGAAATTCTTCCCGATGTTGGATGATAGATGAAAAAATGTCCTGATTCTCCGGACTGTACATTGTCGTGTATGCTATGCAATCGTAGAAGAGTCAATCGTGCAAGATTGGCAGGGGAACTCACACTGGAAAAGTTAAGATGTATGGTAATAATTTAGCTATGTTCTTCTGTTGTTATGAGCATTTTCCCGTTGGGAAATCAGAACTGCACAGATAGTAATGTTGCCTGGCGTCTAGTAAATAATATCACAAGAAAGAATAGTAGTATGAGAGTTATATAATTATGATATAAGAGCATCCGGACGTGTTATGCTAATGCCACAATAATTAACCCTTGGTAGTTTATATCCCGCTGCCTGATAAAAATAATGCATTAAATAAACACATTCAGAGATGCAGAAAGCCCGGATAGTACTCATCGCATTTATAACTAAGAATCGGTCACTTCTACATTTGTATTGCAAAAGCTGCATGATACAGTGTGCTTTCATAAAGCCTGGTGGTTACATTTTGTACCAGTTTTCGTGTTATAAATGATGTCTGAAACAGTTAACTTCGATTAATTATAGAATATTTGCATAGTTGACAGTATGATCATGACAACACTGTTTACAATCATTATTAGCTCACTACTGACAAATTTTCACCAACGGGGAGATGAGCGGCATTGATGATCTGTATCATATTAAACACAAGCGAAACTTTTAATCACAAAAAACAAA
>JAQGAU010005602.1:0-10103 GCA_034698045.1 Paramacrobiotus richtersi
TGTTTTAATTGTCTGCGTGGTTTTTCAAAACTGCCTCAACTGGTTTGATGCCTCGTTAGCACGCTGCGTGTCCAATGAGAAAACCACCAAGGACCTCGTCGTGAGTCACAACACTGCTGATTTATTCCTAAAACGGCTTTGCATTTCTTTAAAAAAATGTAGCAAAAAATGTGATAATAAGCTAAAAAAATGCTCGAATTTTTTGGATTATCCTTGGCGTCAGAATGGGTTTCTTTTGCAGTGTAAACTGCGTCATACTGTCCTAGCAACAGCTGATGCTGATTTGCCCGTTTCTGCGAATCTTCCCGTTTCTTCTGTAATAGTATCAACACACGAGTCCCATTGACCTTCTGCTGAGGAAGGTCCCGTCACCTTCCACCGTCCTGGTAATGGGATAGGACGGGTGGTCCTTGTTTGAGACACACATCATTCCAAAAATGCCCGTTAAAGATCGACTGGGCGCGCTGAAAGCGGTAATTCTTACGCGAAATTCTTGGATTATTATTCTTGCATATTTTTCTGATCCATGGGATATTGGTGGTTTGCAGACCGCCGCGGACCGAAATGATCCCGATGTCGTACCCAAGGGGGAAATCAAAATCGAGATGAGTGTGCAGGGATCCTTGGACAAGTTTTTTGAAGAGGTTTGTCCTTAACATTTTTTTCCAGTGTTATTACGTATTTTTGATCAGTTTGATTTTGTGATTTGCGGAGTTTTCATGGGGTTTTTGTTTCCGAAGGTTTTTTACTGGGTACATTTCAAACGTTTTTTTAATGAACTGAAAATTTAATTGTTTAATTGGATATGCAACTCATTACAAAGTTCCAATGATTTTCTTTTTTTGTGGGTTGTTTTTGCTGTAGCCACGCATCATCTGTTTTGACATTGATCTTTTTGGAATGCTGACATTCGAACAGCATCACAACAGATTGCATTCTTTAGAAAAAACTCGTAGTTTCTGCCCTTGTTTCGTGTGTGAATTTCTGAGATATTATCGTAATAAAATAAAGGTTTTCTTTCCTGCGTAGGGTGCTTTTTCGATACTGAGTAAATATCTCTTTTTTTCTTCCAGAAATTCAAAGCTACGAATATATTTCATAATTAATTTATGTATGAGCGATTGTTTCTGGTTCGAACCGTTTTACTCTGTATTTTGTAATCGATTATTTTTTTGTTCTTCTGTAGTTAAAATGTGACTGTCTGATCATCTTGCAACTTGTTGTTAGGTGGAACTGATGAACAGTCAGCTGGATTCCATCGACAAGAACATTGTCCTGGTGAAGCAGAAGCACAACCTGATTCTTTCATCCCCCGCTTCCGATGAACGTAAGACACGGACAGAAACAGGAACCAAATGAACAGGGGGGGAATGTAACGGCTGTTTTTTTGCGTAGGTGATAAGAATGAGCTGGAACGCTTCATGGAACAGATTAAGAATACGGCCGGAAGCTTACGGACCCACTTGAAAAGTACGGTTTTCGTCGGGAGCAGTTAGAACAAAAATTACATCTGCCTGTTTATAAACCCAGTAAAAAAGTCTAATCAACAATATTATTGGTTTTATGTAGACAATTTGCTTTGTTTTACTTGAGTTGCATGGACTTTTTCTGACGTTTTGACCACGGTCGAAGCCATTGCACTACTAGTTTCTTAGATTATTATTGCGCTGAACTATTAGTGATTATTATTATTATTATTACTTGAGGTTAAATTAACTATTTCTCTCGTAGATTTGGAAGCTTCCATTGAAAAGGAAGAACAGAGTGGTGCTGTATCCGCTGATCTCAGGATACGGAAAACACAGGTAATTTTCACTCCGGGAAAATAACGATACAAAAATATCGTTGTTGACTACCGAAAATCAGGCGTTATTTGCGCATTGTGTGTAATAGTGTGTTCCACTTCTTGTTCATCGATTGGTTAAAAACATGGTGTTTTCAGGAAAGAAAGCTTTTCCTTAATAAAATGGCGAATTTCGTAAAGAACAAGTGATTTATCACTCAAAGTGAACGATTGCATTTTGCAGCACACCACATTGACCAGACGGTTCACAACTGTGATGTCAGATTATAATAAAGCCCAGACGGATTATAAGGATCGGTGTAAAACGAGGATAAAACGCCAACTGGAAATAAGTATGGCGGCTGTAGTGATTCTACTTGTTTGTGATTTTAATCAATATTTTGCGATTTTTAGCCGGAAGACCAACGGCGGACGACCAGATTGATGAGATGTTAGAGAGCGGTGATCCACAGATATTTACGCAAGGGGTAAGTTTAAAAGACGGAGAAAACGAAATGGTTCTGGTGTAGAAATTATCTGGAGAATCGAACTGGTTATTTTCTGATTGCATCAGACCCGACGTTATGCGTAGTTTCTGAATATATTTTAAATTTTTTTAACGTAATTTTCGGTTTTAATTTTTTTATTGACTTTTCCAGTGCAATGGATTTTCGTGTATAGTTTATATGTGTATTGAGTGAATTTAAACAGTTAAAAATTTTACCTGAATTAGTGTCGACATAAAAATTGAAACGCAGTGTAAGAAATTCCTTTGTCCATTTTGGTGAAATATTTTGTATCGCTGGCGTTTCCGGTTTGATTCTGGGAAACATGTACGATTCGCTTGTTTGCCTTCGTTTGTTTGTTATTGCCTTTGTACCCATATTGTTGAGTGGCCGGTGATTCGTAACAAAACGTTTCTCACATTGTTGATCAAGTGACACGGGGGTACAGGCTCGTTAAAAGTGATGGTTTTGTGTGCTGATCATGTATCATGGCCTGAACTGGCGGCGCATGGTAAACACGCCCTCGTAGCAGCATTGTTGTATGATTTGCAGATTGTTGCCGAATCCCAGCAGGCGAAACAGGCTCTGGCCGATGTGGAGGCCCGCCACCATGATATTATCAAACTGGAGAGCAATATCAAGGAGCTCAGGGATATGTTTGTCGATATGGCCATGTTGGTCGAAGCGCAGGTAAATTGGACGAGTTTTGGTCCTAGTGAAAAATAAAATGAAAATACCATAATATTTATGGCTGTTTATATTAGATATATGTTATGTAAATATGCGATTTATTTACAGAATTTTGTCTTGGTTTGACCTCTTTTCCCCTATACACTGAAAAATAAAATAAAAATATCATAATATTTATGGCTGTTTATACTAGATATATATTATGTAAATATACGATTTATTTACATAATATTTTTGTCTTGATTTGGCCTGTTTTTCCCTATGTAATTTCTCTACTCCCTAACGGATAATCAGATCAGTGGCGAGTCTAGTCGGTCGCGAGATATTATCGAAAATGCGGTTAAAGATTTAATTATCGATTTCTAACCGTTGTCAGATGCGGTTTGCCATGACCTTGTGTAGTTGTTTCTTTTTGCGGAATCGGTTAGGTCATGCGTTTTGGTTTTGTTGCTTGTTCTTTTTTTGCTTGGTTTTCTTCTACTTCGAAACGAGAAGAATTGGAAACTCAGGTTGCTCTTCTTCTCGTTCTTCGGTAGTGTTTAGCGGAATGGTATGGATTGAAATCGTAGAGTAGTGGCGTTTAAAAAAGGAAAATTACTGTTCCTCGTTAAGCGACCGCACAAACTTGCTGTCGTAGACTCACTAAAATGTTTCGATTGGGCAGTTTTTTCCCAATATTTATTGTATTTTTATATCAGTATTCCATACTGAAATGAATGGAATATTACGTTTTATTTTAAGGACTGACCATATTTTAGGCGCTGACTGACTATCAGAAATGGCAATATTATGCTGAATCCTTGAAACATGTTTCTAAAACATACCTAATCGAGATGTTTGCATTTTTCGTGGCAGGGTGAGATGATTGATCGGATAGAGCACAATGTGGTCAACGCGGCTGACTATGTCGCCCAAGCCAAAGTGGAGACCAAGAAAGCGGCGGAATATCAAAGCAGCGCCAGAAGGGTGAGCTCAGTTTTATTCCCACATACTCAAAGATTTCAACAGCGAAAACTAAACAGAGTCACAGGCATGCAGATTTCGGGAGATTTATCTTTGCGAATGCTGAATCGGTCGTTCGCAGTGACGTTGTCGTATTCTTATCTTATCTGGGTTGTTTTAAATCAGTGTACTTTTTTATGGAACAAATAGTCAAATCCATGTTTAAATAAAATCAAATTTAAATTGTAAAAATAGCGGAATAAAAAATCAACGGCACTGAAATTGCGTGAGGAAGGCATACGAGTTGCATAACAGTGAACAGAAACTTGCGTAGCATGATTACTGTGCATAATTTACTATTTTTACCTAGATTTACTAGATTTTATTTCGGGACGTTTTCCGGTGATGCGGACGCCGTCCCCGTTGGAGAGAGTTCGGGCTTTTTGTAATCTTGTTTGGTCGTAAGGATTAGCATTTACATTTAGTAGCGAATTTCTGACAGCATTATGTCCATTTCGAAACTGACACCCCTTATCTGTTCTGCAGAAGAAAATCTGCCTGATCGTCACGGGAATCGTCGTCCTGATTATCATAATCCTTGCCATAGCCATTCCGCTAGCCGAGAAGTACGGCACCACTTCCACGACGACCCCGGCCACCAGTCGCAACGGCGGTGATACGGTGGTCAACGTTGAACAGAATCCCGGCCGTAATCCGTCCGCCTGGAGGAATACCACGGCACGCCCTTGAAGCGGACCTCATTTTGTCATCTCGGGAATATACCTACCTGTGGCCTTGTGTCTCCGTCGTTTTCCGGTTGGGCAGACCAGGATATCATGGTCGTGGAGAAATTTATTTATTTATCGTGATTTTTGGGTCCAGCCAGAAATTATCGTCCGGGGGTCCTGGAGGATCCAGAAACGTGTAAAAAGTGCTGTTTAACCGAGAAAAGTTTTTCCTTTTTTACTGAAAATTGTCCTAGAACTGGTTTTTTTTTCGTGATTTTTGTTCGTTTCTAGAAAAACATGATTTTTTGTTAATTTCTTTTTGCTGAGAGAGATCCATGCGCCGTGATTTTTTTGGTTTGGGTGTTTTCCTTCCGTGGAGTGGAGATTGAGTGTGGCGGATCCAGGTCGATGTGAGTTTGGGAAGAGGCCTTTTTGTCCAGTGTGTGTATGTCTAGCGGAACATTCGATGTGTTTTTTAGGCTGTTTATTTTATGCGTGATTTTCCTTTTCAGTATGGGATGAGAGAATTTTTTTGTTGACTGTCTGGTTTTGTGATTTTTGTCAAGGGAAAAACAGTCTTTCGCGAACGTATCTGCCTATGGTGGTCTGGATATCATAAACAATTACGCTTTAATTTCTTTATGTGGAATACGCTTGGCAAAGAATAAGACAGAAAACTGAACAGTTGATGTGAACTGTTTCTTTGCTGTTCGACTGACGTACAGAGATTGGTAGCGCCGAAAGAAACCTATCGTATTGACCTACCATAAAAGATATTCGAAGAACTTGTTCAGCATTTTTTTTAAATGGATTCCAGTTGGAAACGCCCTTTGCACTTTGCTGACATCTGGAGCAGTAAACCGCATCTTGCCTGTATCCTCATAGAAACCGATTCGCAAAGTCATAATGTAGCTTTTGTTGCGGTATGAATATAAAAGGTCACTGCCCTATTGCGATCAGCATTACGCAGATTTTGCAAGTTCCTTCCTTGACTGATATCGCAAGTGGTTCAGCTGCATCACGGTTCCAGAACGACGCGGTCAAGAGTGCTCACGCATACCGTAATGGCCTCGTATACAGACAAATTCAAAAATTCTTGCAAGCGCAGACACCTGTAGCGACAAGCCATCTACCTTAGGTTTCAAATAAAAAGTGGACTTGAAAAAACAGCGAGTGGATTTAAAAAATCATTTCTCTGTTCGTTGTGTTTTTAAGTCCTCTCTTTTAGTTCTTTCATTTCTCATAAATGAAGACAATGAACAACAATAGCAGTCTTACAGAAACGGAAAACGTTTAAATGGAATAGAACCGCCTAGCGAAGCTTCCAAGTGTAACGTACGCGTGGCCTGCAAGCAGTGGTGCCCAAGTAACTCTCTTGCAGGCTATGTACTGCAATTCTGGTTTATTGACAGCTCTTGCAGTACAATCTTGGGACGCAAACAAAATTAACACATGAATCGAGTTTCGTATTAATCATACTCAAAATGCCGGTTTACGCAGAGTTCTGGTAGTTAGGCATCAGGCATCTTTAGAGAAGCCGAAAGACGTCAAAAAAATCACAGCGTCTCCACTCGCCCCATAAAAAGAATGGCTTTGGAAGGATTGTGACGAATGGCATACATGAACGGATGGTCTGCATAGAACTTAACGCGTTTCCGTGGCACCATTTCAACGAAGGCCGATTTCGCCATCAAAACCATAGCGCTAGCAGCAGCCGCTTCTGTTCCTTTCTCGTCAACTTCTGCACAAAAAAATTAAAGAACATCAGTTATGATGTTAGCAATACTTAGCAAGCGCGCGATCAAGAAAGTGGAGACCCGTAAATACGAAACGAACATCTACGGAAAACATAGCGATACGTACTTGTATCCGATATATCTCACAAGTCAGCTATCTGTTTTACTGTATAAACCTACTTACTATACACAACAATGTCATAATGTATCTGTATTGTATTGAACAGCCATCTCTGCTTGAGGCAGAAGCACCAGATTATAAAACGACTATGCCCAGATTAAGAAAATACATAGCACTCACCGATGAACGTTTTATGAAATCCCTTTGTAACCTGCACTCCACCCAGTGGTGCAATCCCGGTAAGGTCAGCATTTTCCGTGAAAACATCGTTCACCCCAATCTTCTGCAGCAGTTCCACCATATCAAAGGAACTCTCCAAGCGGAATTTCGGCAGCTTCAGATCCACCACATAGTCTTCTTCTCGAGCCTTTTTTGCCAGTTCAGCAATCGAATGCGCTGTTAACTTCTTCTCCAAATCACGCAAACCCGCTACTTTCTTCGGCAAAAAGACCAGCAATGAAGCCTCGTTATTGGCATAGGGGATCTCCAGATACTGTAGGTCCAGTTGACTGTCCTCCGCATAGTCGAACTGATGGTTCAGCTTCATCATTTTGGCCGGGACGCTCTTCCCATCCAACGTGTGGAACTCAGCCTTCTGGTCAGTAATGCGTTCGGGGAAGCGCTTCTCCCACTGGGCTTTGAAGTAGATGGCGTTGGCCAAGACCGCGACCGTGCTGCCGTCTACTCCACCGGGCGGGATAAGGTTTTTGATTTTCCCGCCCGTACGTTCTTCCGCCCATTTGTTGATATCTTGGCGAGCGGCTTCGCTGTTCTCTATGAAGTCCTTCTTCTCAATGGAGGCTTTCAAGTCAGTGTTAACCGTGAATAGGTAATCTTTGCTAACATCCAGGGTTTCTTGTAAAAATACCTGCAAATCACAGTACAACAGGTTTATACCAGTCACTGCAGTAAAAGGTGCCCCGTTGTTTCATTGCAACGTATACGACGTTAAATGTCACTTCGTAAGCAATGTTAATAATGTTACTCATGCACAAAGTACAACAACACAGAGTAATGAAGTAGTGTATTATAACGGATACCCTTATACGAGTACGTACCGCATTCGCCAAAGCCAACTGTAACTGTTCCTTCGGCTGCGGAGCCGGTAAAGCCACTGTATCATGGTTTTTTCTGCCTGTACCCTTCGCAGTCTCTCTTTTTGGACTTTTATCACTGCTGGCAGCCGATCCCTGCAACTTTAAATCCTTCATCAGCTGTCCGAATCCCGCCACAATGTCTGCATCCGAACCCGAACTGGAAAAGTCCGCAAAATCCAGAGAATTGAACAGATTAGTCCGTGTCGATCCGCGCGCGCCCAAATATACTAAAATAGTGGAGTAGAGGATGCTCAATGGGGAGACCATGAAGTTGCCGTTTGGAACAGATGAAGCGGCCGCCCCATATAATCCCAGTGATACATTGTTAATGGTGGGACTGACGTCAAGTACGGCGGTCAGATGGTGCATGCCATTTCCGGCGTGTTGCAAGGACCGTGACATTTTTGGTGTTATAAAAAATCGATAACCTAAACAATAGTCTGGTTAACGATGTGTGTAAGCTGCACAACAATCGTCTTGCAATGATCTGCAGTGTTTTTACGATTGTCTAAACTGTGGTTTTCGTCCTCGAGGCTTGTTCGTGATTTCTGTTTGGTGAAAGCGATTACGTGGCCGGTCGATGTGTTATCCGTGTATCCGTCTGGATGGTTCGTAGCAGAGCTGTTGCACTAGCAGTGTTCCTCGTAAACGATTACTGGGCCAACCGGTACTTCCTGTTACTCATTAGTCACTTCGAATTAGCAGTTTTAACGACGTTTTCATAACATGTACAGTATAGCAAAAGCGTGCTGTATGTCTGCTGATGGTACTGTACCTGTATTAATTCAAATACGTTAAAAGGCGGACTTGCACTACGGGATACGGGAGTTTAAATGTTCAACTGCTTGGTTGTTGCTGTTAAACAATAACATCGCTGTTAAATCTCGGTGCCTGCTTTATACCGTGCATTCGAGCATCATGATCATTCTATAGAAGTATCATTATGTGGCCTTTTTCATTTTTTCCCCACGGGGTTTTGTTTTTTGGCCCATAAATACGGCATTGAGAAGATCTGAACAACAATAAAGGTTATATATATATATGTGATGTACGTAATAGCCGCAGAAAGCTGTTGCCGAATTTTATTCCTACCAAAGAAGACGGAAAGATGGTGCTAGAATTATCACATAAAAAATGCAGCTATTATTCGATTACACTAAAATGGCGGACACTAGGATGGTTAATGTTCGCCGGTTAATTAGATAAAAAGAAATTACAGTCATGCCGTTGATGTCGATCGAGGGATCAAATACAGTAAAATATGTTTACACTGCTTCTAGTCACCGACAGCACCATAAGCTACGCGAAATGACAAAATCGTAGTTGCCGTCCGCGTACGCTTGTTGGGGCTTTGGTATGCTGACTAGCGCTGCGGTCAAACAAAAAACATACGACATAATCTTTTGCAATGCTTTCGCAGTAGTATATGGTTAATCGACGACTGCCAGCTGGTCGAAATCACGGGGTTTCCACTCGCCCCATGAAAAGAATGGCTTTGGAGCGGTTGTGCCTTATAGCGTACATGAATGGATGGTCCGCGTGGAATACGATGGTCCTAGGCATGGATCTATCGACCAAGGCTATAGCACTGACAGCAGCCGCTTCCGTGCCTTTTTCATCGACTTCTGAAACAGCAAAACCCATTTACCGTTTTCGAAGTAAAGCCTTAAACGAACAGCATAGCACGCTGTTGATCAAACGCTTCTCAATTGCGCAAAAAAGGTCATGCTATGAAGAAAGCACATTTTCGAATAGATTCTACACTCATAATGACTGCACGGGTATATCTCACGCCCAGCAAGCTTAAGAGGTGTGGCTACAACTTATTACGCTACATAAGGGCGTTTACGTACTTACCAATGAACGTTTTATGGAATCCCTTTGAAACCTGCAGACCACCGATCGGCACAATCCCGGTCAGGTCAGCATTTTCCGTGAACGCATCGTTCACACCAATCTTCTGCAGCAGTTCCACCAGATCAAAGGAACTCTCCAGGCGGAATTTCGGCAGTCTAAGATCCACCCTGTACTCTCCGTACGCCTTGTTAGCCAACTCGGTAATCGATTGCGCTGTTAACGCCTTCTCCAAATCCCTAAGACCCGTTACTTTCTTGGGCAAAAACACCAAGAAAGATGCCTCGTTGTTTGCATAGGGGATCTCCAGATATTGCACATCGAGTTTGCTGTCCTGCGCATACATGAATCCGTGGCTCATCGTCATCATTTTCGCCGGTACGCTCTTCCCATCCAATGTATGGAACGTAGCCTTTTGGTCGGTATCCTTCTCGAGAAAGCGCTGGTCCCATTGGGCTTTGAAGTAGATGGCGTTGATCAAGACCGCCACAGTACTGCTGTCCACTCCGCCGGGTGGGATGGCTTTGGGGATCTTCCCACCCGTCCGTTCTGCTGCCCATTTGTTAATGTCCACACGAACGGCATCGCTGTTTTTTACAAAGTTCTTTTTCTCGATCGCGGCGTTGAGTTTGGTGCTGACCAGGGA
>JAQGAU010005603.1:0-10103 GCA_034698045.1 Paramacrobiotus richtersi
GTTGGTTATACGGATGCAAAATACAAAAATACTGCATGTAGTGTATTCGAGTACATCTGCATTGAATTTACGATAAACTGAGCTTTACCAGTTGCCGGATGTACGTATATGTGCACAAGTACTATAAACGCCAATAGTTTAACATGGGACCACTGTTAAACAGGCACTGTGATGCGCAAAATATGATACAGCAAACCGTCTGGGAAGCTTTATCTAACGTCTAGACCTCACGTTGTTCTTGTAAACATCCTGCTAGTTGCCTGGATACGTGTCGATTTAGAGACCTGTACAAAAATAATGCGTTGCTGCTGCAGAAATCTGCGCCGAACTTTACATAAGGAAACGGATGGTCAAAACATGGAGCCGTTTTTAATAAAATATTTTATTCATCATTACTTTAAAAATGTGAATATCTTTTTTAACCTTCAAGGAAAAATACAGCTGTACTTTGCCTTTGCTTTATTCGGCTTGTATTATTGTTAACATTGTGGACACTTAACGTACGGCCCAGCGGCGACCATGCAAGTTGGAGGGAAAAGCAACTTTTAAATATATTTTAAATCAACGGGCCCTGGAATGTACGAGTTTTTGTCCGATTATGCCGGTATTTACAATCGCCGTACTTTCGTACCGGCATCGTATTCTGATACCTCGCCGGTATATGTACATAACATTCGTCACGCCAGCTCACGTATAACAGCAAATCAATGCGCAGATAATTCACATAATAGCTCTTTTCCAGGGCGACCTACGTATCAAATATCAATCCATAATATTTGAAAATGTATTGCCAATATAAATTCTGATTCAGACAGGTACACAGATTTTATCTACATTACTACTCATCTGCTCACGCTACAATTTTACGGGCCGGCTATCTTGCAGCTGGCTGTGACAAGAAACCGTTCAAGCAGCTCTCTTCTTTATTACCGCTTTTTCTCTTCACACAACCACTTTTTTCACAACCAGATGCTATGCGATTATCATATAACGCTGCAACGCCTGACCGCATGTTCAATGCCCTGTCATAAACCATGTCATTCGATCTGAAATGCCTGTCTGCAAAAAAGCACCACAATCCAGCCAAATTTATTCCCTGGCTGCCGTTTCCCTCGTCTGCACCCGGAACCATCGGGAAGGAGGGAGAAAATCAATAGTCTGGCCTCGAGTCACGCATGCACCTATTTAGAATGCAGCTCCATCAAGGCTGAGAGGAAGGGATGTAATTGGACAGTTGGGGCTTTGGTTAATATGATGCCGGCTGCTTGGGTTTATCGATTGGGCTGGGTTGATATAAGGAAGATTGGAATATCAGGTCATGGGGATTTTGCTGTAGGGCGACTGTTTAGATTATCCTGTTTACTGCATCAAAATCGACCGGTCTTCCTTACTTTACTGGATAAAATGCTGTGAACGGAATGAACAGTCCGATCTTGCAAACAAGTTTAGCTTCCTCGTTTCTTTGCTTAGCTTATACACAAAAAACTGGTCGAAGAAACGTGGAAGCGAAAGTAATAAACTAACAAGCTAAACCTTAGAAACAATTAAGTTAATCCAAAGGATATCGAAAACTCGACTCAACACAGATTTTTATAATGTTATGCATTTTTGTTATATTATTGGAGTGAATTTGTTAGAGGAATTCATACGATTTTACTTGGAATGTAAATTAATTCATGGTGTAACTTTAAACTGCATTACATCTGCATAATGTGATGCCTTTTCACCATACATAAATAAACCACGCTGTTTGGCATGTCTACCACAAACACACAACGTTCCATTGAAAGACAGCACCGTCACACAGTTGATAAAATAAACATGCCGGCAAACTTTACAGATACATATGTATCTCACGGCAGTTGGGCGGCTGTTGAGCAAATAAATCACAATTTCCTCTGTAATCGCCTGTTAAAACAAACATAACTTGTCTATCAATCTATCTCTGTATGAAACGCTGTCGAATGTGGTCAACACATTTACAACGGCTGCCATTTAGAAGATAATTCAAAATTTCACAAGTTTCAAATTAGTATCGAATTAACTAATTCTAGGTGCGTTTAAACTGTATTCTTTGTCTTACCTCGAGTGCGCTGTATATTTCCGGTAGAAACGGTGTAAGCTGATCCACGTCGTCAAACAACAAGTGAACAAAGAGTGCAATCAAGTTGCTATGACTGGAGATATGTGGAGCAGTGCAGCATCAAGTCAACAGCCACCCAAATGCAAATCTACATGGCAATACTCAACCGCTTGTTTCGCACGTCCCGGGCCGTTCAAGTACAAGACACACCGATCGATATGGTCCATACACGATGAGCCAGTCGTCCGCGACTGGCCTTGATGGTTATGCCAGTTTTTCAGTGGTTGGATGGTTGGTACAGGAGGCCGGCGCTTTCGTATCTATCGACATGCACGGATGGATTTTACGACCTGGGTCTTTGCGTGTTAAGCGCGGCCATCTGCAGGTACAGAGTCCAATGCGTGGTAGAATGGAGTTGAGAGGAATGTGTTGTATACAGTTGATGCCGGTGTTGGTAAAATGGAATGACGAACGGAAACCAGCTGGGCTGAATAATGGGGATTAAACGGGAGATATATCGCTGCTGTGAATCAACTGTTACGTCTTTTTCGATGATGAATGCAATGAATTAAGTTGTTCATTTGTATGGATCACGTGACTTTGTTGTAAGCGAACGAAGTGGAAACGGCTTCGTAGCAAGATTTTTTTTCTTACATAAATGATCTCATGAGGTGTTTGTTTTTCTCAAGACGTTACCCGAAAAACAGAAAATTAAAAATCACGGTCTGAAGAAAAAGAAAAAGAATATTATAGGCAGGCAGCCGAACTGGCGATAAACTTTTGTTTGTTTTTAATATTATCTAAGTAAATTGATTTACAGATGTGAATTTAATTAGTTGTTGGGAGTATTTACAGTGAACGTTAATATCTACGGTACCGGTTGAAAACTCATATCCGTCAGACGATGAATTATGAAAGCGCAATCTTTGCACGAACATTTTGTCTGTCTAATATCTGTACAGACGAGTGCGATTACTTTTTAAAGCGTAGGACCTAATGCGGCTGTTGTAGTTGTTGCAGGACAGAGAAGTTTCGCAATCCTTTTTTTAATATTCATAGAAAAGACCCAACCCATGCTTATATCGAGCAGTTATCACAGCTATCGCGTTGGAAACGAAAGCAACAATTACTAAGGCGGTGCACCATAGCTATCTTGATCGTGGCGGTACATGAAAGGCGGTCGTTGCGGCTCGTAGTACGGCGGAGGCCCGGGTGGTGGGTATTCGACCGGTAAATGGCGGGGCGGCGGAAGCGGCATGTTGTGCGGGTTGGGTGGGGGTGGATAGAAGATGTCCTCTTCCTGCTGCGGATGGGGATACGCATGGCGATCGCTCTATGATACGAATTGAACTCTCATCTTTTCTTAAGTTCTACATTTGCAAACATGCATTTGTCATTCTCTGACCTTTTCTGCAGCCTTTGCTTCCTTGAAAAATATCGCCAGATTCATTTCCGGAACTAATTTGCAAGGCATCAAAGCGTTGCTGCAAAAAAAGAACACCATTAACACTTCAACGAAATGCAATTAAATAAATAGCTAGCTAGCTATTGAAATTTAGCAATTAATGTTTATTTTATTTATATTATCGTTTTGTTTGTCTGAGTAATTTAATTTGAACGCTGTGACATTTTCTACAATCCGGTATTTATTAATAAGCATTTATTTAGTGGTTAACGCCAAAATTAATAATAAATGAAAGGATGTAGCTTTGTAGAACACAGCTTCCTTCGGTAAATCACTTACCGATCTGATACAACAGCGAACGCATTAGACGGAACATGTCGCAGTGCAGTTGTCTGGCAGATAATCTCCGCCATTGTCACTTGTCGAAGTTGGTCTAGTTGATCTGTAATTTAAACAGACAGTTAGTGTATGTGAAACATTGATATATAATCCTTCCGTACCGGGAGTAAACTGATCGGGATTCTCGTGCCAATACCGATCGGCGGTCCGTTTATTATGAAACTCCATGGCGATAATACAGCCAAACGTCGGACCCACCGCTGATTCGGGAGATGTGGGCGTTTCCAGTACGCCACCGATCATCAAATCCTGCAAACAGGAAGTAATTAATCTTCCTTTTCAATCGCTGTCAAATCAATCCATACAATGTCATCCACCGATCTGAAAGTAGAGCCCAATGTTATAATCACTTGCAAACGAAACGCCGGTAATGATATTACCGCGTACAGGTATAGTTTATGAAGTAGCGCAACACTAGCCGGTGACATCAGATCCTCCATTTGTTCAAAATCGGTAGCGCGCCCAAATCCACAGATTTCTCGGAGATCGTTATAGCTGCCGATACCTTAGAGAAATTTCACTACAATTAGCTATAGTTCCTTTAAATTACAACTAGGGGTTCTTGGATTCAGTTTTACCATGATCACGTCCACGTTGCACGTCGATAGCGAAGAGATCCAACCCAAATGGCAGTTCCCCGCGGAACAAACGCCCACGGATCTCTTCGCTGTGATGACCGTCAAACACCATGGCGCTCTCTTCCAGCATACCGCTTAAAACGCTATCCGCACTGCCATCTTCAAAAAACGAAAGTTCATATGACAATTTGAGATCGGTGTATGCACAAGCTTTACCTTCGTATAAAAGTGTCTGATTGTTGAGCTGCGATGATAACAACATCGATGTTTCTTCCGGTGCTCCCGTGACGAACAGCAAGCGAGGAACGTTGTTGCCGAGTAGAGTGTGCAACCTGAATGGAAAGCACTCCATAAAAAGATTAAGAAACCGGACTAACGTAACATCACTTTAAAGTCAGTACACAATGAAAAAACTTAGCAATTGCCTGTATATAGCGGAGAGCGTGCAGATACTTAAATCCAACTGATGAATTTCATGAACACTATTGTCCTGAACAACTTGTAAAAGCCGATAAGTAAACAGCGTAAAGACTGGCTATATGATGCAGCTCAGTGAAATACGTATTGAATCAACAGATTACAACAGCCAAAGCTGCCTGTTACTGGTCTGTAAGCCGTAACAATGGCATAGCGTCGACAGGATACGTACCGAAACGCTGCAGTAGAGAACTCATTCAGCACATGTGGATCCGTCGTCTCATCATACCCATTACAATACCCATCCCTCAACAGCTGCAACGGATGCGCCTTCCCCTCCGTCCCCCTTATCCCATCCCCCAGCAACGCCGGCAAAAACTCCTTATACACAATCACCTGGTACACGGCAATCACAAACTTCCTCGCTTCCTGATAGATCAACTCATCCGACCACGATGGCACATAACTAACCAAAAACGAAGTAATCGCGTTATGGTATCGCAAGAGTATCGTGTGGATGGTCAGTAGCGGAGGTTGTTGGTTGACTCTGTCGTCGCCCGCAAAGAAACACGTCCGGTGGAAGTCGAGAGGTTTACAGGAGGATGGCATGTTGTCCGGGAGTGACGGGAGGATCTGCTTGTGGATCGGTGTTGCTGGGTCGTTCTCGATCCCGGTTTCTACGTCTCGGAAACGCAAGAGACCGGCTTCGAAGACGCGGAGTTGGTCGCTGCGTTCTTCGTGCAGACCGTATAGCGGGGAGAGGTCCAGCCAGTGGGAGACCATGGAGAACTGTTCCCGGATTCCTAAAGAAGGGAATGGAGTAAGAAGAGAAGGAGGGTTGTTTGCGTTGTTTTACCGGTTTTGCAGCGCTTTAGTTTGGATGGAAGCGTCCGCGCGAACTGGTGACATGTTATGTTGTAGCGGGAATAAAAGGGATCATAATGGGGGACCGAAAACTGCAGGCATTCTGGTACGGCGCATTCGGCGTTCAGGATACAGCAGTCAGGTTGTTGGTTGTTGATTTGAAACGTTGGTGCTGCAAAAGTGAAAATTCTCAGTAGATTTCGTATCATACGTCACTTGTTTCTACTTATTGGGAAGTATACCGCATTATAACATTGTAAAACGCAGTAATTTTTCTCATACTTAAGGCGAGATCATGAGCGACAAACTGTCCGAAAAATGTTAGCACCGCATTGGCGGTTGGGTGTTCGACCGGTTGTGTCTGGCTCAGTGCGACACTTAAGGTTCGCGGATTCGGTAAAGGAATGGGGCGCCGGGTTTTCTCGTCGTGCATGATGGAAAAAACTCGAGGATCATCGGTTCCTAATAACAGAATTTTGTTGCGCTGAATCCTCAGCATGTGAGATCTGCAGTTTCACTGACCATCGACGTAGGTTCTGTCGGATATCCTACTGTACGTCTGGGTAGCATTCCCCCAGTGCGGATTGGCTAGATTGTTACACAGTCCAGAGTATGAGCGGTACGTCAGGAATGGCCGGCAGTCCAGATCCATGTGAGCTAGTCTGTCTTCCATCTCGCATTCTTCTCTAACACCATGAAAACAACGTAATCAGAGCTCCGCGCTTGGCAAACAAAATTGTGTTCCATTACAGTTATGTGAATATCGTTAATATAAATTAAAATATAAAGGATAAATCATGCTAATTATTTAATCACTAAATAATATAAATTAATGAAAGTATCACAACAAAAATCCTTGGTATCGCGACCTACTGGACATCGTGATGGTGATGAGATGGCCGGTAGTTCCTCGTTCTCTTATTAGCCGGGTAACCACTGCGCTGTAGAATATCCGCGGAAGGGCGACTGTAATCCGAGTAGGCCGGAATCGCCGCTGATATGCTATAACAATACAATGTCATTTTAACAACTGAAACCAGTTTAGTTTAGTACTGTGCAGTATCCATTACCAGACGATTCCGCGTCCATTCGGTGATGTACGCGTCTCCCGGTAGGTTTGCCTGTCCGACGGTGAAGCGAAACCCGCTCGGTTTTCATGACCGTGCGGAAGCGTTGCTAGCAAGTCTGGAATAGCTGCAAAAAAAAACGCATTAATTATCCTACTTTTTCTCAGACAATTAAGTATTATTAACGCACTGCAGTGTCGTGTAGGCGGAGGACCCACATCCGCGTATTCCGGTCGGCGATCCATATGCCTGTTGAAGAACTGATGCCGGACATTCTTCTCGGCTGGGGGTGGATACCGGCTGCTATATTCTGCTCTCCTGTTCAGTTCACCGAACTGCAGTCGCACACTGCTTGTTAGATTTACATGTCGAATAGGAGGAATCCATCCAGCATGCCCAGTGATTTTCACCGTCCGTTTTTGCCTTGAAATGGCGATAAGTGTTTCGTTGGCTCCGTCAAGGAAAATTTCACCGATAATTTTGTCTAGTCTTGTGTTAACAGACTGGCGAACAATAAAACAAGCAATACAGGAAAAAAATACTGGGACTATAGACGCGAGTGTTGAGTACGTTCGAATCTGCGCCATTGTTTGTGCATTGCGAAACACTAAACAGAGCAATCAAAAATACTGCTAGAGTAGGACTGTGCCGCATTTGTCCACTGTCTCTGTTAAAGAAATGTAAAGTGCCGACATGCGGTGTCGACCTTGTGATGTTTAATGCAGTGGCATAATCCCTGAACAATACTTAAAGGCGATTAGTGTACATTGGTTGTCACTGATACGTGACGGGATTGGGACCGTCCTTATCCGGATTTATCATACGCAATACAGTTGCAAGCATCCACGGTATAACCTGTTTTTGTCCTATCTTGTGACCTGCGATCTTGTACCCCCGGACCAGCAAAAATGTCACTCTTTGGGAACAGTACGGATCGGACACCGCTGCGACTTGTGATTCCCTGTTCCGGGCGACAGGTGCTGCTTTCTGTTTGTCTGGAAATGCTGATAACGGTGTTTTGAATGTGATATTTGGACTGTTAGCATTTCTGCTAGTTCTGGCTGCTTTTCTTTCAAGCAAAGATTAGAATAAACGCAGTGGATAAATCGCGTGTATTATTAGGACTGTAGTATTTCCGTAACTCTTATGGTTATTTCGTTTTTTCAGTTATTTCAGTTTTCAATACGATTATTTAAAAAACAGTGGATTGAAACCATTGCACATAAACGCACGGATACATTGTATGGTTTTCGAAGTAAACATCTCTTTGCTGCTTCTTCGAGCTTTGACCACTCTTCTGTCACTACAAAATGCACCATTGCGTAAAAGAAACATCGTATCCATAATAATCGAAAAAAAAACACAATTAAAGAACACGGTCAGAGCAATTCAATTTATCTCGTGCAATTGTTCCGCTCTATCAGTGGTGCCGAAGACGCAGTCCGCATTTCCTCTCTGAATCTGCAGTGAAATTCGTTGGCGAAGGAACTCGTGGGAACGGGACTCGCCGGTATGCTCCTTTAGACGTTTCCCTATCTCTTTAACGAGGGATATGGCATATGGCGGATGATCCCCATGGGCCAAACATTTCGAAGCCCAAGGGCGCGAACAGGTATTTCCCTAACAGGATGTGCCCCTGGGCTCCTTCTTGGATGGAATACCGGCTGAAACCAATGCTCGACAGATAATGTCGTTCACGGCATCATGTCGGGGATGTCGGCCAGCGGAGAAGTTACAGGCGAGTCCGTAGCGCCCTTTTTTGGTCACTTCTGTACCACACTTTGAACACTGATGAGCCTTGCATATATCGACGCCAAGTCTTAAACCAATGCTCACCGTTAAAGTGTTGTCGTCTAGGAGGTTTCCAATGTGCGCGAATGGCAGTGCGTTCAGCCAAAGAGCGGACTCGGGCTTCGAGGCGGCCAGTAACCTGGCGCGGTTTGCGTCATCGCCTCGGAAGATGTCAAACAGCGACGTGAGAGAAACATTGCACAGCGGTGTGTCCCAAGTTCGCTGGGAACTTCTGAGGTTGGGTTCAGGAAGATCCGGAAGACCAGTCTGATCTTTCCACAGCTCAGTGGCTTCGGTAACACTAATTTCTTCAGAAGCAGGTAGCAGTCTCGATATCAGGCCGGAAACGGAATGAATCGAAGCCAGATAGGCCGGTAATTCTTCCGCTGCCAATTCCACCTCTAATAGCTGGGAAAGTTGCTTGGCGCAAACAGGGGTAGTCATCATGATTAGTGCGAACATTAGCGATCGACTGAAAACTTCCGCGTATCACCTGATCCAGCTGATACAACAGTGCCGGATGTTTCCATACGTTTGAACAACGCAGCAGGTACACGACTTTCGGCGCACCCAGACAATTTCTGACAAGTCGAACGCCTGACGGCGAGGCAGGAGTTCCAGTCTCTCGGCGACAAACGTCAAAAGGTTTGCCTTTTCCTGTAAAGCTGGTCCTATCGCTTCATCAAGTAATGGGGCTCCGAGGAGATGTAGGGAGTCTGCGGCCATTACACGGACATGCGCATGCGCGTCCAGGAAACGTGAAGTGGCTACGTTACGACTGGCAAGAGTACCTCCGGTGACGAACAGCTCGCACTTTGTCTCGTTAACGTCCAACCCAACTTTTCGGGCACCTTCAATGACCTCCGGGAAACTGGGAATAACATTCTCGACTGTGCCTCCAACTGTACCGTCGTCCAAGAAGCATGCGTTTAGTTTTGTGCTGACTTTGGTGACGATCGGGTGAACTGCTTGGCAAAACAGAAGAGGTCCCAACGGGTCACCCTGTTTGACCCCGCACTCAGAGGTAAGTAGCAAATCCTCGACGTGTAGATGAGAGTGTGCCCCATAAGCAGCATGGAAACAGTCCCAATAATCCAGTAGGTGTGACTTCACAGCATCCAAGGCCTTGCGGAAGTCAATTTTCCCAAGAACCTTTATCGTCTCCTGTTCGGATTCCAGATAGTCTTGTGCCGTGCACTATCGCCTCGGCGCCTGTCTTAACGTTGAATCCAAGTTGGTGGGGTAGAAGGATTTCGGACATACTGTCATCAAGGGAAATAAGAGGAAACCAGCAGATAGGGCCGGATGCCAATAATCCCCGATGCCAATATGATGTAGTTAATGTGTTATGTTATGTGACGAACAAGTAAGGGAATACTTCAGAAAACAATCAAATCACACAAGGGTTATTTATTCGTAAACCACAACAAGGAAGTAAAATACAGCATGAGTCTGGCCACCATGGACTTGATCAAGGCCAGACTAAAGGAAAAACAGAA